>VDFB02270651.1:689930010-690025013 GCA_007258455.2 Sequoia sempervirens
CAATGGCAACAAAGTCTACTTCATCCCGTTAGCAACAATAGTATATGTATTCTTCTTTCCATCATGAATAGCCCGTCTATCATACTGTCAAGGCCTTCCCAACAAAACATGGCATACATCCATATGCATGATATCACACAAAACCTCATCATGATAATTACCTATCTTCAATTTCACCAAACATTGTTCACTTACCAGTATCTTATGCTCATCTTGAATCCATGCTATTTTATAGGGCTTCGGGTGTTTCAATCTTTCCAACTTCAATTTGGTCACCATTTCTTCAAATCTAGGTTCTCTGAGCTTCCACTGTCAACAATCACTTTGATACATTTACTAGCTACCTTACACCTGGTCTGAAATAAATTCTTTCTCTGCAATGGTTCCTACTCCATCTCACTTTGACACAATACTCTTCTATTCACCAACACTTCTCCATCTTCTGGTTTGTTAGTTGATCTAGCATGATCCTCTTCAGCAAAGGTTGTTCTTCTATTGTTCTCTGTATTTCTACTTGTCTCTCCTTGATTGCATTCAAATGCTCTATGTCCTTCTCCACCACACTTAAAACAAGTTCCCTTGAATACTCTTTTCTCCTGTCCTCTATCATCTTTTATGTAACCCTCATTTCGGTAACCACCATATCCTCCTCTCCGATAAGAGTTTCCATCACCTTTATGGTATGCATCATCTTTCTTACTAACTTCCTTATCTTTATTCTGATCTACAAAAGATCCTCTTCCTCCTCCAGTAAAAGTTCTTCCTCTTTGAAATCTTCCACCTCTTCCTCTCTGTCTTTTCTCATGTCTTTTATTCAACTTCTCTTTTGCTTTTAGGGCACATTGATATGCCTCTTCCACACTCTACAACTTAATTAAACTAATCTCATCCTATATAGACGACCTCAAACCATTCACATATCTGGCTACTTGCTCGATCTCATCCTTCGAATGTCTAGATCTGATATTCAACTTGTAGAACTCCTCGGTATACTCATTCACACTTGACTCCTTCTGCTTAAAATTCTGCAACTTCTAGAACAAATTGATCTAATAATCTGTAGGCATAAACTTTGTCTTTAGCTTATTCAACATCTGATCCCATGATCTTATCTTCTCCTTTCCTCTTCTTTTCCTATCTATTTGTAAATGTTCCCACCAAAGGGATGCATGTCCTTTGAACTTTGTACAAGAAAATTTCACCTTCTTATCTTTAGTGGTACCTTCAAAATCAAAATACTTCTACATCTCTATTATCCAATCAAGCAATTCATTTGAATCAAACTTACCTCTATATCTTTTTTATTTGCTAAAGTTAGGGCTCTTATGGACCTCTCTTCTCCCTGATCCAGGCCAAGTTGATCTTCTCTTTCCCTTTCTTCCTATACTTCTACCTCTTCATCACTCACCTCATCAACTGGTCGACCTCTCCACTAGGCCGTTTCAACTGCTTCTAATCTAGCAACAATTCCTCTCAACATTTCCATTGTAGTGTCCCTCCAGTTACGACACTTGGTTTTAGTTTGTTTTTGTTCAGTTGATAGTTTCTTTAGTTGCTTTTGATACTATGATGTTTATTTTTAGTTATGACTCCGACATTATGTGGATTTTATATTGTGTTGATGATACACTTGACATCGTGATCATCTTATTATGTTCATATGATGACATTATGATAGACACATGTGTGTTATAGTTTATGTTGTTACTAAGTTTCTATTAAGGTTATCATGATGAAATGGTTGTTTATGATATAATGATGCTTGTCAGTCTTGGTGAAGAAGACTATGTAGCACTACTCACTCATGAGTACCCTACTACGCTGCGACTCTTCTTCATGGTGTGTTTGCTGATATATGATGATATGTTTAACATTGTTGTTTTATGCAGTTGTAGGTACCGGGTATCGACTCCACCTACTTGTCGATTCTGAGCATGCCCTAACCCAATGGAAAATACGTGGTTTCAGAGATAGTGTCATGTCTATCATTAGCCATTGTTCTTCATTGAACGAGTATCTGTTTGTCACCTGTTGTTGTTTTGTTGTCTAGTCCTATCGTGTCGATCTTGTTTGTGTTGTATTATTTGGGAATTAATTATTTTAGTTAAATGGTTATTTAATTAACATATTTGATTTACTATAAATTTTGTTTAAATATTAGATTAAAATGTTTATGTTATGGTTTGATTTATTAAATTAAATTAAACAAGTTATTTATTTAAAAAGTGAATGTTAATTTTGTGAAAAGGTATTTAATTAAATGCAATTGTTGAATTAATTGTGCAAACAAGATTTATGTGAAAAGTAGATATTTTAAAAGAGGTTGTTTTTAACATGTTATAGAATTTGGGATTTGGAGTTGAAAATGTGATCTTGAGTAAAATGGTTAAGTTAGAACTGATTGATCAATTTTGAATGCATGATTGACAATCAGTTAAGCCTTATGAATTTGAGTTAATTAAAAATGCATAAAAATCTTTTGTGTGTGCAATTTCATTCACGAAAAATTTCTGGAAGAATTTTCCACGACAGTTTTAGAAAAATAGCTTCTTCTCTTTGTTTCGGGTTACAAAGTTTTACAAGCAGTGGTTTTTGAAGGAATTGTGTTTTCTGAAGGATTTAAACAATTATGAGCTTCCAGAATTCAGGGTTTAATCTTCATTGGATTCAAGATTATAAATCAAGTTTTTATTCCTTGTTAAGCATATTCTTATTTGGTAGTTTCTTGAAAGATTTGTTTAAAAAATTTATGCTTTGGAAAAATGTTACTCTTGCTGTGGAATAGATCCGTATAGTCAAACCTACATAAGCTTTAGTGAAACAATTAGGAAGAGTTTACAAAATTAGAAAAAGCAAGAAAAACAATGATAAAGGAAATTTAGGGAAATAAAATTACAATATGCAATTTACTATATGTATTATAGTTTATATGAACCATTCTTAGTTTCAAATCTGAAGTATCTATTAGTTTAAGAAATTCTTTTGATATCTTGAAGTCTGGAAACATATATTTAGAGAATTCTCTAAACAATCTTCTGTAGTTTCTTTATTTTCTGTCTTAAAATTTTTGTGGTATTGCCAGCGCTGACCTCGTATGTCGCCCCCTAATTTTTCTGATCTTTAAATTTTTTGGGGTTTAATCATTTCTGTAGCGCATGCTGAAACCTGGTGAACACTATTTTATTTGTTTAGATTTCTACTTAGCTATTATCTTGGTAATATCTATTTATTTTTGGAGATACCCATGCGTGGTGCTTGTAAATATATCTCTGTTATTGTCGCTGAATTTTGTTGCTAGTAATTGGTTGTTTAACTCCTAAACTATGCACATTCTCTATCCTTCCATGCTTGGCACACTTCTTTCCTTGTTTGCTGCGAGTTTTCTTGAGAGTCTTTATTTTCTTGAAAAATGTCGAGGATATTGTTATGTGTGAGTTTGACCAGATTGCCCATCTACATACATGTTGCACGGGTTCAAACAAACCATTAACATATATAAATACTTAATGTATTTTTGATCCTTTACCTGACAAACTATTTTTGATTAAGCCGGTGCTGTTTTCTTTAATTTCCCTCTGTTACAGATTAGTACGGCGCTAAAAACTCACTAGGCTACCATTTGAGAGCATATATTTAAAAGTGTTAAGAAGTCTGTTTTGATTTATTATGGTTTACTAAGTGAGATGTATGGATTACGCCTCCTTAGCCTCTAAAATATATTTGAAATTTGCTATAGATATTTCATTAAGGTTGTTACTTTGGATGTTACTATTTTTAGCTTTTATGATAGCTGTAGACCTATAAAATAGTTATTAATCGACACATGCACATAAACTTCTATTTAAATGCAGTCCTTTTAGGAATCTCTTTTAGAGAAGCAATAATATCTAGATATCTTGAGGGTTATTATCCTTGCATAGCACGTACATAGTTAGAAGATTATCTTTTACTTTCTTTGAACTACTTGTTTATTGCATTTTCTCCTTGTCATAAGCCGTGCTTGGCTTGCATGCAGCCTTTTGAGTATCTTTTTAGTAATTTTTCTTGAATAGTATGCCTTAATTGGACATTGGAGTGCACTTTAAACTGGGAGATCTGAAGTCTTATCCTTGTTGAGATTTAATTTAACTCTAGCATAAACTAAGTTATGTGTCCCTTATTTCGCTAACCTGTTAACAACAGATTTAGAGAAGAGTAATCGATGGAAAAACTGTTATATTTATTTGATACATATGTATTTATGTATGTGGATCAAATATATGGGTGTTTTATTATGATTTCTATAGAAATGATATGTTGCTGTAAATTTATACATATGTCTATGTTAAATGTGAGTATTTATGCTTGTTGGTTTTGGAATTGTATTTATGGGTTGTTTATATTATATTTGTTTAAATAAATTTGGATTTTAAATTGTAAAAGTTATTTTGGATGTAATAGGGAGTTCTTTTACTTCTAGAGGCTAAAGGGTTGATTTGAATTATGAGCTTTTAAGGTTTTTTTATTGATGTTTTTAATACCGTGATCTATTTTGGGACTTAGCTTGCAAGAGTTATTTGTCACCTTAGAGGTGTTTGAATTATTCAATGATTGGGCCACGAATGAGATATGTTCTATTATGGTTTTGTTTCATACGCATGTTGGTTGTCCTTGGTATTTTGATGTTGTGTCATGTCTTTAGGAAGAGTGGCTTACGATAAGGGCCGAAACCCTAAGCAGTTGCCAGGGTAAGCTATCATGGGTTTTGTAATCGAGTGGAAGCCTAACTAATGTACTAGGGGTTGGGTAGTATTTAACATTAATGCAGATAATTATGTTCCTCGCCTATCACCTTAATGATTGTTTAGATTGAGGTAAGGTTGAGAAGGCCTGGAATGGCTTAGTCGCCTATCTTGTCTTCTTGAAAAATGGAACAACTCTACATTAGTTTGTATAGGGGCCAGAAATCGGTAGAGACTGCAGAGGTAACTCTTGAAAAGGTCCAGTAGTCTAGGAAGATTCACCAGGGTAACCTATCCCAACCTGTGTGATGACACTCTTTTCTTATTACATGATTGTGGTCTCTTGTGTAGAGTTACCTTTAGTTATGTTTTTGCATCTGGGAGTTTGTTTGTTGTGGTTTTGAAGTCGTTATGTCATTATGTGAATGTAAGCCAAGTAAATGTATTGTTCTGTCTTCTTGTTTGTTACTCTTTTGAACCTGACATTATCTCCTAGCATAGAGGGAGTGGACCTTCAGGTTCCACGTGGTTGGGAGGAAATCGTTCTATTTCCTCCATTGGGTTCTTTTACAAATGTTGCTATACTTGGATAACATTGTTTGTGGGACAGGTTCCTAATTCTACATTGTTCGTGATGTTGGACACTGACCATACTCATGAACGAGGCTGACAAACCTGACATGTTCATCTTTATTGTATGTTCTCTTGATGTCCAAGAGAGAACTTTTGTAATGATATTATGTTGATTCGAGATTTATTATAATCTCACTTGATGTAATCTAGTTATGTAACTTGACTTAATAAAGTTTATGAAATTGGATCCTTCATGAATATGATATATCTTTATGTTTTATGACCTTGATATTATGATGTGAAGTTCTTATTTGTAAATGTTTAAGTAACGTTGTCTTGGAATCCTATGAACATTTGTGTAATCAAATGAGTTTGAAAAAAAAAATTATTCGATTAATTTGTTACTTTATGCTTCATTTTAATGGATTCCCTGGTAGGGTGTTATAGATTGGTACCGGAGCACAAGGTTCTAACACTAGGTACTTTGGATATTTGTGAGCCTATTAGGTTGTCCTAGATGTTAGAATTTGTAGATGTTTTTTCCTTTTTGTTTTATTTGTCTAGTAATTGAGACTTGCCTTGATTTTGTGTAGGATCATTCCTAGACATCGTGGTCGAGGCCGAGGTGGTGGCCATGGGGCTAACTACCAGGACACTCCCCCTCAGAGCTCTCATGAGAGTGAACATGCAGAACAATTGGGTCCTCAATTGGATCAGGCAAGTGGGGAACAAATTTTGATACAAACAAAGATAGAGGGAGCACAGTTGCATCCCTTACTGGAAGAGGTCATTTCCCGACTTGGACCTAGACATGAAGTTGAACAGGAAGTGGCTAAAGAATGAGAAAGATCACCTAGGAGAGTTGTTGATACTGTGGAGCAGGATGCCATTGTTGTTGGGCATATGGGAGACTTTTTGAGGGCACACCCTCCTACATTTGATGGTACTAGTGGTGGTCTTGAAGTGGAAACTTGGCTGATAGACTTGAGACAGTGTTTTGCTATGCATCCTTATGGTAGCAACACTAGAGCTAGATGTGCCATTATGCATCTTAGAGGTTTTTACTCTACATGGTGGTGATTGGAGGAGCATAAGCTCCATTTGGAGATTGGTTCTGTATCATGGGACATGTTTTTGGAGAGATTCAGAGCATGTTTTCTGTCAGAGCATGGAGACAATGACGTGCAGATGAGTTTCATGATATGTGTTAGATGGCTATGTCTGTTGAGTAATATGAGCACAGGTTCTATGAGCTCAAACAATATGCTAGGATTGTGGATGATGAGGTGATGTTGGTACAACATTTCATCAGGGGCTTAAATGCCCGTATTAGTGGAGTCAGAGTCTTTGAGCCGAAGACTATGGAGGTAGCCGTGGAGAAGGAACGTATTGTGGAGGAAACTCTAACTATGGCTTTGGGTGGACACACAGGAGTTCAAATAGGTAGTGCAACTATTATAGGTTTTGGTCTGCGAGGTAGTCAAATTTAGATAGGAGGTTCCTCTCATAACCAATAGACACCAGCTAAGGGTGGACAATAGCAACAACATCATAATCCACCGAAGAATAAGAATTCACAAGTTCAACAAGGAAATAGTTCACATTCTGGGAAGAACCGTAACTGGTGGCACAATAAGCATAATCATCAGGATCAACAAGCTCAGAGTGCACAGTCTACAGTTAGCAGAGGTAGTTTTCAGCAATCCAATGCACCTTCGGGTGGAAGAAGATTTGGCAGAGGTACTAGTTGCTTTTCATATGATTAGCAGGGTCACATTGCTAGGTAGTGCCCTATGAGAGGTACATTAGGATTTGGACAATGAACGATAACTTCATAGCCGACAGTTGGAGATGTAGGCCATTCACATATAGTCTTTGCTACGGTAAATAACTGCTAGGCATATCATCAAAATACTGTGGTTGAGTCTTCAAGTTAGTTACAGGGTACTAATGTTATGATTCTTTTTGATTCTGGAGCTATTGATTCATTTATTTCACCTATTATTGTTGAGTGATGTGGACTTGTGGTAGTAAAGCAAGGTGATAGGTGGTAGGTAGAATTTTCCTCTGGGTAAAGGTAGCAGTAGAATCCCTTGTTCACAAATGTAGACTAAGGATTAGACTGCAATCTACCTTAGTAGATCTTCATGTCACACCTCTTGGTTCATACGAAATTGTTTTGGGAATGGAATGGTTAGAATCTCATCATGTTGTGATTGATTGTCGATACAAGACAATACATTCTATAGATGATTTTGGTGTGGAGGCTGAAATAATTGGTGTACAAAGACCTATCTCTTTGCAGATAATATTAGCTATGCAACTGAAAAGATACCTATGTCAAGGTTGTTAGTTGTTTGCAGCAATAGTTAATGACTTGGATTTAGGGGAGAGTCGAGAGATATCTCTTGATGATCACCCTATTCTTGGGAAATTTGCAGATATTTTTCCCAATGATATTCCTAGTTTGCCACCGAAATGTGAAATTGATTTCAAAATTGACCTAGTTCTTGGAGCAGAGCCTATATCTTGAGCCCCATACAAAATGACCACACAGGAACTAGAAGAGCTTCATATCTAGTTGGAGGAACTTTTGGCTAAGGGTTTTATTCATCTGAGTGTTTCCCCTTGGGGAGCACCTATCATCTTCATGAAGAGGATAGACAGATCTCTTAGATTGTGCATCAATTATCGTTAATTAAACAAAGTGATGATAAAGAATTGATATCCCTTACCCAGAATTGATGATTTATTTGATCAAATCAAGGGAGATAATGTGTTCTCTAAGATTGATCTAAAATTAGGTTACCATCAGTTGCAAATTGCAGAAGCGAACATTCATAAAATGACATTTCAAACTCGTTACGAGCACTACGATTTCATAGTAGTACCATTTGGGTTAACGAATGCACCATCCGTTTTCATGAGTTTGATGAATGGTATCTTTTGCACATACCTTGATCATTTTGTTCTCATGTTTCTTGATGATATTATGATCTATTCGAGAAATATGAAGGAGCACAAAGAGCATTTGAGACATGTATTGTAGTGTTTGAGAGAGAATCAGTTCAAAAATTTGAAGAAGTGTGAATTCTTCTAGATTGAGGTGAAATACCTTGGTCATGTGATTTTTGGAAGGGGTATTGTAGTGGATCCTTCAAAGATCCAAGCCTTCATTGACTGGCCTATGCCTACCAATGTAGCTAAGGTTCATAGTTTTATGGGTCTTGTAGGGTATTATAGACAGTTTGTTCAGGGGTTCTCTAGGATTACTCATCCTATTACTTCTCTTCAGAGGAAAGGGAAGAAATTTATCTGGATAGATCAGTGTCCATTGGATTTTTAGATACTCAAGGAAAAGCTAACTAGTGCACTTATCTTAGTCATTCTTGACCCTACTAAAGACTTTGTTGTTTGCATTGATGCGTCTTTGGAGGGATTAGGAACTATGCTGATGCAGGATGGTCGAGTGATCGCTTATGAATATTACAAACTAAAGGATCATGAAATGAACTATCCTACTCATGATTTGGAGCTTGCTGCAGTTGTTCATGCTCTAGTTCAGTGGAGGCATTTTTTGTTGGGGCATCGTTTTGAACTTCATAGTGATCACCATAGCCTGCAGTACATTTTCACACAACCTAATTTGAATGCTAGGAAGAGACAGTGGATGGAGTTCTTATGTGAGTATGAATTTGAAGTGAAATATGTTCAAGGGAAAGAGAATGTAGTTGCTGATGCTCTCAGTCAACAAAGACATGAGCTTTTTGCTATGACACTTGGAGTAGATTTGAGGAGCCAAATTTTAGCAGCACTTCCTACAAATAGAGTGTATCGGGAGGTGAAGACAAAGATTGGATCAGGTAGACCCTTGGAGGGTAGGTCATAGAATATACTCTTGAGTTAGATGGTTTGTTGCAACATTTGGGTCTTATCTATGTACCACATACATAAGTTCTTCACACTCTGATTTTGACAGAGTCACATCAATCACCTTCCTTAGCTCATCCTGGTGTTAAGAAGATGCATGTGGATCTTCAATAGTTGTAATTTTGGTCCGGTATGAAGCATGATATCATTGATTTTGTTTCGAGATGTCTTGAGTGCCAGAGAGTTAAGGCTAAGCACCAACATCCCGCTGGACTATTGCAACCACATCTCATTCCTAAATGGAAGTGGGATATTATATCGATGGACTTCATTGTTGGATTACCTATGTCATCGTGCTGACATGATGCTATTATGGTTACTATTGATAGGTTGACTAAGGTAGCACATTTTTCTCCAGTCCGATCTTCCTATAATGCTTCTTCTGTGGCCAGGATATTCATGGAGGATATTGTACGATTACACAAAATTCCTTATAGAATTATTTTAGATAGAGATCCTGTGTTTACATCAGCATTATGGATGTCATTGCAACATGCCCTAGGTACTCAATTGAACTTCAGTTCTGCTTATCATCCTGAGACCGATGGTTAGAAAAAGAGGGTCAATTAGATTCTTGAGGATATGCTCATAATGTATATGATGGACCAACAATCACATTGGGAAGATTATCTGTATTTAGTGGAATTCACCTACAATAATGGGTATCAAAGTTCCATAGGTATGCCTCATTTTCAGGCATTGTACGGATGTCCTTGTCATACTCCATTAAGTTGGGATCAACTTGAGGATAGAGTTCTACTTGGACCTAAGATGATTTGAGATATGGAACAACAAGTTGATCGCATCAGCGAACATTTGGTAGTAGCACATGACATACATAAGAAGTATGCTGATGCACATAGATTGGATCATTCGTTTTTAGTTGTTGATAGGGTATTTCTTCAAGTGTGACTATGAAAGAGTCCAATCCATTATGGAAAAAGGCTCTAAGATTGTGCCTTGATTTGTTGGACCATTTGAGATTCTGGAGAGGATTGGTACTGTAGCGCATCGACTTGCTTTACCACCTAGTTTGTCATGCATTCATGATGTTTTCCATGTATCTGTTCTTAGGCCTTATCATCTTGACATTTCACATGTTCTCTATTTGAATCCATTACAGGTAGAGGACGGGCAGCTGGCCTTGGAGCCCATGGGAATTCTTCAATGTAGGAGCCTTGCCCTCAGGGGTTGAGATGTTGATCAGGTGAGGGTCCAATGGGATCCTAGTGATGAGGCATCAACTACTTGGGAGGATGCAACATGTATGAGAGAGCTTTATCCTTATTTGTTTGCAGGCTTCTAGGAGTAAGCCTTATCCTGGGGGGGAGGATGTAGTGTCTCTCTAGTTTTGACACTTAGTTTTAGTTTGTTTTTGTTTAGTTGATAGTTTCTTTAGTTTCTTTTGATACTATGCTATTTATTTTCAGTTATGACCCCGACATTATGTTGATTTTATATTGTGTTGATGATACACATGACATCGTGATCATCTGATTATGTTCATATGATGACATCATGATAGACACATGTGTGTTATAGTTCATGTTGTTACTGAGTTTCTATTGAGGTTATCATGATGAAATGGTTGTTTATGATATAATGATGCTTGTTAGTCTTGGTGAAGAAGACAGTGTAGCACTACTCACTTGTGAGTACCCTGCTATGCTGCGACTCTTCTTCATGGTGTGTTTGCCGATATATGATGATATGTTTAACAGTGTTGTTTTATGTAGTTAAAGGTACCATGTATCAGCTCCACCTACTTGTTGGGTTTGAGTGTTCCCTAACCCAATGGAAAATATGTGGTTTTAGAGATAGTGTCAGATATGTCATTAGCCATCATTCTTCATTGAACGAGTATTTGTTTGTCATTCGTTGTTGTTTTGTCGTTTGGTCCTATTGTGTCAATCTTGTTTGCATTGTATTGTTTGGGAATTAATTATTTTAGTTAAATGGTTATTTAATTAACATATTGGATTTAATGTAAATTTTGTTTAAATATTAGATTAAAATGTTTAAGTTATGGTTTGATTTATTAAATTAAATTAAACAAGTTATTTATTTAAAAAGTGAATGTTAATTTTGTGAAAACGTATTTAATTAAATGCAATTGTTGAATTAATTGTGCAAACAAGATTTATGTGAAAAGTAGATATTTTAAAAGAGGTTGTTTTCAACATGTTATAGAATTTGGGATTTGGAGTTGAAAATGTGATCTTGAGTAAAATGGTTAAGTTAGAACTGATTGATCAATTTTGAATGCATGATTGACAATCAGTTAAGCCTTATGAATTTGAGTTAATTAAAAATGCATAAAAATCTTTTGTGTGTGCAATTTCATTCACGAAATTTTTTTGGAAGAATTTTCCATGACAATTTTAGAAAAATAGCTTCTTCTCTTTGTTTCTAGTTACAAAGTTTTGCAGGCAGTGGTTTTCAAAGGAATTGTGTTTTCTGAAAGATTTAAACAATTGCGAGCTTCCAAAATTTATGCTTTAATCTTCATTGGATTCGAGATTATAAATCAGGTTTTTATTCCTTGTTAAGCATATTCTTATTTGGTAGTTTTTTGAAAGATTTTTTAAAAAAATTTATGCTCTGGAAAAACAATACGCTTGCTATGGAATAGATCCGTATAGTCAAACCTGCATAAGCATTAGTGAAACAATTAGGAAGAGTTTACAAAATTAGAAAAAAGTAAGCAAAACAATGATAAAAGAAATTCAGGGGAATAAAATTACAATTTGCAATTTACTATATGTATTATAGTTTATATGAACCATTCTTAATTTCAAATCTGAAGTATCTGTTAGTTTTAGAAATTCTTTTGATATCTTGAAGTCTGGAAACATATAATTAGAGAATTCTCTGAACAATCTTCTATAGTTTCTTTATCTTATGTCTTGAAAATTCTGTGGTATTGCCAACGATGACCTGATATGTCACCCCCTATTTTTTTTTGATCTTTAATTTTTTTGGGGTTTAATTGTTTCCATAGCGTATGTTGAAACCTAGTGAACATTATTTTATTTGTTTAGATTTCTACTTAGCTATTATCTTGGTAATATCTATTCATTTTTGGAGATACCCATGCATGGTGCTTGTAAATATATCTCTGTTATTGCCGCCCCGCCGAATTCTGTTGCTGGTAATTGGTTGTTTAATTCCTAAACTATGTGCATTCTCTATCCTTCCATGCTTGGCACACTTCTTTCCTTTTTTGAAGTATTTATGTATGTGGACCAAATATATGGGTGTTTTATTATGATTTCTATAGAAATGACAAGTGGTTGTAAATTTACACATATGTCTATGTTAAATATGAGTGTTTATGCTTGTTGGTTTTGGAATTGTATTTATGAGTTGTTTCTATTATATTTGTTTAAATAAATATGGATTTTAAATTGTAAAAGTTATTTTGGATGTAATATGGAGTTCTTTTACTTCCAGAGGCTAGAGAGTTGATTTGAATTATGAGCTTTTAAGGTTTGTTTATTGATTTTTTTAATACCATGATCTATTTTAGGACTTAGCCATGCAAGAGTAATTTGTCACCTTAGAGGTGTTTGAATTATTCAATGATTGGGCTAGGAATGAGATATGTTCTATTATGGTTTTGTTTCATATGCATGTTGGCTATCCTTGGTATTTTGATGTTGTGTCATGTCTTTAGGAAGAGTGGCTTGCGATAGGGGTTGGAACCCTAAGTGGTTGCCAGGGTAAGCTATCATGGGTTTTGTAATCGAGTGGAAACCTTACTAATGTACTAGGGGTTGGGTAGTATTTAACATTAATTCAGATAATTATGTGCCTTTCCTATCACCTTAATGCTTGTTTATATTGAGTTAAGGTTGAGAAGGCCTAGAATGGCTTAGTCGCCTATCTTGTCTTCTTGAAAGATGGAACGACTCCACATTAGTTTGTATAGGGGTCGAGAATCGGTAAAAAATGCTAGGGTAACTCTTGATGAGGGCCAGTAGTCTAGGAAGATTCACCAGGGTAACCTATCCCAAACTATGTGATGACACTCTTTGCCTATTGCATGATTGTGGTCTCTTGTGTAGAGTTACCTTTAGTTATGTTTTTTCCTCTGGGTGTTTGTTTGCTATGGTTTTCAAGTCGTTATGTGAATGTAAGCCAAGTAAATGTATTGTTCTATCTTCTTGTTTGTACTCTTCTGAACCTGAAATTATCTCCTAGCACAGAGGGAGTGGACCTTTGGGTTCCATGTGGTTGGGAGGAAACCATGCTATTCCTCCATTGGGTCCTTTTACAGATTTTGCTATACTTGGATAACATTGTTTGTGGGACAGATTCCTGATTCTACATTGTTTGTGATGTTGGACATTGAGCGTACTCATGAACGAGGCTGACAAACGTGACATGTTCTTCATCTTTATTGTATGTTCTCTTGATTTCCAAGAGAGAAATTTTGTAATGATATTATGTTGATTCAAGATTTATTATAATCTCACTTGATGTAATCTAGTTATGTAACTTGACTTAATAAAGTTTATGAAATTGGATCCTTCATGAATATGATATATCTTTATGTTTTATGACCTCAATATTATGATGTGAAGTTCTTATTTGTAAATGTTTAAGTAACGTCATATTGGAATCCTAAGAACATTTGTGTAATCAAATGATTTTTTTTAAAAATAAATTATTCAGTTAATTTGTTACTTTATGCTTCATTTTAATGGATTCCCTGGTAGGGTGTTACATCCATCAGAGATGGGTTTGTATTTCCACACGCTCCATTTCATCTACCATTTCTTCTTCCCACCATCTTTACACAAGTCCTCTATAGATGCAGGTCGAATCCTCAGTCTGCCACCCCACAATAAATCTTCAATAGTACTCCATGAATTTTGGCGATCTCTCATGAAATGAATCTTGCTTTGATACCAATTTGGTGTAGCCATGGTAGGAGGGTCCTCAAAGAGAACAATCCAGACCATACAACAAGAGTTACACAACAAAAGCAACACAAATATGGAGGCAAATGTAGATTCAGACATTCTCATTAGCAGAAATCTCAATTACAATCGACCGACAACATCCAAGCTTATAGATCTGGCTCATAGGCCTTATACAACATGCTCAAATACAATATTCCTATATACTCCTTAACATGAGTGAAAATATTATATATCAAATCTACATTAATCTACTTAATCAATTTCCCCCTATTCAAATAATCTATTACAAGCTTTATATCATTTCCATAGATCTAGAATCTTCTACATCGGCCAAAGATCATCACAATCTCCAAGAAAAGAAAATGTAACATGCGCATGAAATAGGTTGGCCTCAAATTTGAATTTCTCCTCAATAGGTGCATAGGATGAAGTGTGGACCTAAAAGTTAGGTCAGGAACACTCCATGGAACAATTCAAAACACACTATAAGGATCTGCAAGTTACGAGAAAGAGCCTTGAGCGATCAAACTAGGCATTAGACTTGAAAATTATTCTAGTGCCAGTTCAAGAAACTACCACAAAATCTAGAAGTGATAACTTTCTGGAAAAAAGATCCAATTGCGCTCAAATCTTGGAATAAGGAAAATGAACATATCCACAATGTAAACATAGATCCATAGGGTTTGGTGAGAAAATATGATGAATCCACCAACTTGAATTGAACAAGAACAAAAACTAAAAGAAAATATTTTTGGTTGATGCAAGATTTCCAAGAACCAAGGATGCTCTTGCATCAAAAATATACTTTTGAGTATCTTTGAGAGAAGTTAGGGGTTATTTCCCCTCCTTTCAACTAGATGCATAATTGTGTGCATCTATTTGGGAAGTATTTCAAGATACATTCTTGGTCTTGGACTAATGTTAAAGGCTACCTCTCAGGGGGAGTAGGTAGTAGTGGTTGTTGGATGGTGCAGTCAAATGAAGCATATTGTGTGCCCCTAAAGGGGAGTGTGCAGAAAAGTGAGTGTAAACGAAAGAAAAAGAGTTGTTTGATGGTTCTAGGGGGAGAGTAAATAATGATGACCCTTTTTCATCAATGTCAAATGGGGAGAGAGTTAAAGTGGTTGAAAATCCATGGGGGAGAAATAATTATATGTTGAAAAACATGTATACGGGGGAGAGTATTGTATGAGGAGCAAAGGAGGAGAGTGATCTAAGAATACACTTGTTGCTAGTGTTGAAAGAGAAAAAATCTATGCAGAGAGAGGATGAAGAGTAAAGAGTTGTCATAGTTAGGGGGAGTACTGCTTATTGCAGTATTGATGTTGGTTTCTCTTGTTAATGAGGGTTTTTAAGAAAGCATGTGTTTCCATCAATGACAAAGGGGGAGATTGTTGAAAGTTTGGAGATGTTGGAAGATTGAGTTGTTTTTGAGTTTCTTAAGTGTTGTTATTGATGCCAAACCCTTGTATAATTAGAGTGTTGGAATTCTACTAGTATTGATGATGTGCTTGGAGTTATTGGTATTGATGTCAACACATGCTGTTGTTGTCATTGATGTGCTACTTCAGTATAGTTGCAAAGGTTGTTGGCTTGACTTTTCTTTGGGGAGATTGTTGTATTTGGAAAGTGTTGCATGTTATAGATGTTGCAAATGTGTTGAAAATATGTTAGTAATGTTGTTGATGAAGTTGGTTCACTTGGTTTCTAAGTTATTTTGAGAAAAATTGAATAAAAGAGAGTTTATTGTGATAGAGTGGTGTTCAATTTTTTGCTCCACATTTCTTCATGATTGATAGTGGTTGGTGTGTCTTTTTTTATTTTTTAGGGGGATTGCTTGTGGATTTAATCACCTCAAGGGATGACCTCAACTCCAGTGTTCTGATGGAGTATAAATAGTGGGGAGTGAATCGAAAGACACACCTCTTGGAAGTTTCTTTTTTTCCATTTAGGCTAAGTCCCCAAGAACTGTATACCTTGGGGAAGTGAAGGAGAAGGGTGGGTTACCCTCTTCTATTGAATATTTGAATTTATTGCAATTTAAAATCCAAAGATTAGGCCTCATGTACCCTTGTGGTATTTAGAGGATATCCCTAGATAAGCCTTGTATAGCCTAGTTTAAGACCTTTTGACCGTTGCTTAATCATGGTGCAAGGTATAGTATCATGCCTGAAGGTACTCACCATGTACCTTCTTGTGTTGAGATAACAACTATTCCTTGATTGGGCCTTTCCCTTTCATGATAAGGGGTGTAGATATAGTACATGACCTTTACATACCCTAGTTATCCTCTCACTTGAAGGTATTTTATTGTGTGGGCTCACATTAAGTTAATGTACCCTTTATTGAATAAATATAGGCTTGTTATTGTGTCTTCTTATTTGAGTGTTGCATATACCAAGTGCTTGTTTGCAAACCTTTATAACCAAGTTTGAGTCAAGTCCAATTTCAATTCCTTTTTCATGTTTGAAAATAATTTACCCATTGGTATCCATGAAACATAAATATTGAAGCCAAACCTAGGATAACCACAATTTAGTGCAAAACCTATTTATCCTTGGTCATCACTAAAATAAATTTCCAACATACCCCACATCACACTAATACCTTATCCACTTCACATTTATCTATTTTGACCATACCTTCATCCTTCATACATTCTCCCACTTTTGACTTGTCTCATCATCCAACCATCCACAAGATACCTTTGAGTACAAGGTACACATCATTTTGTCACTCATTATCCACTTGATCATAACCCTAGTCATCCTTAAAGTCATATCCAACATCTTTGGAAACATTTAGATATCCTTGAATCATTCCATCATTATCATATTTCATCCACCATCATCATAATCTTTTATCCACATTATCCTTATAGTCCTCACCCATCATCAATCCAAATCAATCCTTGGCCATAGTTGAAAGTTAAAAAGTTTTGGATCTCTTAATAAAAAATCATCAACCTAGTCCAACCTTTTTGACCTTTAACATTCTTAAGGCCCCTTATTGAATCCTCAAAATCCTACACTGATCTGTAGATTCCAAAATCCAATCATAATCAGGTAATTCTAAGATCCAACTGTGTCACCTAAACTTTAATCAAATATTATCAAGTCCACATAGTCCACATAATCATCTATTCCAATCCTTGGGGTCATCCTAATCATCCAAGTTATCCATCCACATATTCCATCAAATTCATCTTTCAAGTCCATCCTAGTGTTATCCTTTTGATATAGTCACCATAAGTCAAAGCAATCCAAAATCCAAATCAATTTTGAAAATGGTCAAAATTTATGAGCTCAGGAGTGAAAACAAAACTTATAACTTTGATAGATTGTAGAATGCATCAGCAAAAAAAAATGGTGATGAGACCCACACTATTAGAAATTACATAGAACTAGCTTTTTGATGATATCTTGTTCACCCAATTATGATATCATACATCGAAGTTATGGCCAAAAGAAAAAAAAGTTCCTTTAGGGCACAATGGGGGCTTAGAGGGGACCTTGTTGGCATCTGTACCACTGAAATTAATGGAATATTCCATGAATATTCACTTTTGTAGTGGAAAAAAATATGTCGGACTGGAAAAAGGTTATACCAAAATATTTTGTAATTTGTTAGAATATACTTTGTGTATGACATAATATTCTCTTGTTGTGCATTGATGTAGTGCATGGCGTAATCACCAGTAGGATTGGGTGCTAGGTTGAGAGAGCTCATGGGGGCTAGATTTTGTACCGATGATCATGATGTGACCAAACACTAGTAGTTTGAGGGTAGTGGGTTTTAGCAGGTCCACTGGTTGAGTGCTTGTGTGGCGGGCATGCTAGTGGCATGTCCAAAAACTATTTTTTTAATTTTTAATTTTAAAATCTAGTATGGTTCTTGTACAAATTTTTTTCCTCAAAAGCTCTTGTTGGTGAAAGAGGGAAAATTTACAGTCAAAATTTGTATATTTGGCCTCCTAAATGCAATGGTGAGGTTCTTTTAGCTCCAAAATGCACCAAAATTTTTCCCAACTCCAAAAATCTCTAAAAAATATGGAGATCCCATGTTTGCTTATGTAATCCTAATTGAGAAAAAAACTTAAAAATGGAAAAAGGGTTCATTGAATCCATGCTCTGATACCATGTTAGATTTGTGAAAAACACAAGACACAAGATCAAACAACAAACAAAAACACCTTCCACATGCAAGAATTGCAAACAAGAATTTTCTATTTTCTCAACAAGAAATAATTTACTTAATGAATGAACACAATGAAGGAGAGTGCTTATAAGAGAAAACCCTACATGATAAAGGGGTTGGATCATGACATGTGTCATCATCCTATTTGATGAGATAGAATGATCTAAAAATATCTCACTATAGTAATAGAAAAAACACTCCTAAGTTTAGCTTAAGTGCATGAAGTGAAATTAGACTAATAATCAATTAAAGATTAATTAATTATTAGCTAATGCATGATTACTTTAACATAATAGTATTGGCTTAAGTAAAGTCTAAAGCCATGCAAACTTATTCAACCTATTATAGTTTAAATTTTGTACCTAACCTTCTATAATGCATGAGTACTGATTTAACTTACTAGGGTAATACATATGTGAGTAGAGAAATTAAATATATTAAGCCTTTTGACTTGTATCTTTGTGAGTAGAGAAAATAAATATATAAAGCCTTTTGACTTGTATCTTTTTAAGTAGAGAAAGGAAATATACTAAGCCTTTCGGCTTATATCTCTATAAATAGAGATACAAATTGTTCTAAGCCTTTTGGCTTACTTCTTTGTGAATGGAGATATAAATTAATTTAAGCCTTTTGGCTTACTTCTTTCTGAACAATGTTTTATTTAAAATTATGGCCTTATCAACCTATCTCTATGAATAGTGATGTGTTTAAAATTATGGCCTTATCGACCTATTTCATTGAACAACAATGTGTATAATTATGGCCTTATCGGTCTATTTCATTGAACAATGTAATTGTTTAAATTTATAACCTTATTAGTGTATTTGTTTGAGCAAAATTATGTTCAGTTCATAAGCCTTTGCAATATGTTTAGTTCATAAGACTTATCAACCTATTGTTGAGCAAGGATATTGTTTGGAAATTAATTATTCGACCCTCTTTGTAGTCAATATTTCTACTTCATTTGAATTTCTATGGATTTTTATCTATAATAGATCGATAGATCTGTTAGTTGTTCTTCCATGAATATGAATTTAGAATTGAAAACGATGTTTAATTATTAGTACATTATATGTTGCTTTAAAAGGGTGGATACCATAGTATAGGAGGTAGTGTCTATTTTAAATCTTATAATTCAAAATATGAATAGATAGAAAAGCATATTGTGCAATTCTTTTATAATTTTGAATATAGAGGAAACTACAGAGGGACAAGGAGAAAATTCCCCCATCGTTGAACGAATGGAGGAATAATGTTAGTGCATGGATACTTTTTTGTTAATTGACTAGCTTTGCACCATATTTTGTTGATTTTTTTAAAAAGAAACTATAATGAACTGAATTTCATATTCTCTGTAATTCCATAGTGCTAAATGACATACATGATGAAATAGTCTTAAACGACACTATGCATGCCCTGAAGTTCTTTGCCTATTTATGTCCTAAAGCCTATGTGCTACAAAAGAATATTTTTTGCTATTGCAATTGTAGTGCCCCTCCACAATTTTCCCTCTCATGATGTTTGATTAATTTTTGTTGGGTTGTTTGAATTGAATTGGTTTTATAATGCTATTCATTTTGGGTGATGAATTAGGCAAATTAGTAAATAGAGCATTTTGATAAATTGATATGCATGTTGTTCTTGGGTACTTAAATTATTAAATTATAAAGTGATTTTATAATATAAAGACAATTATTGCTTAATGTGGAGTTTTAATTAATAAATTAAATTATGAGGAAATATTAATATAAAATAAAATATTAAAATGGGAAAATATATTAATATGAAATAAAATGTTAAATAGGATGAAGATAATCGATAAAGAGATAAAACTAGTAAAAAGATAGAAAGATTTTACATGCAAAGCATGCATAGTTTTAAACTATTGTTGAAAAAAGGAAACTTGATGTGTATTGGAGATTTTAGAGATTTTATTTGATTTTTGTTTTTTGGAATTAAAACAACTTTTTCATTTTTGAAAATAATTACCTTATGGAGATTTTCATTATGATTAATTTTGCTTTATGAGAAAAAGAGCCTAGTTTTTGGTTTCCATGAATAGCTTCTGGTTTTCGAGACTTTTGTTTTATTTTGGGGATTTTGAATTGGATTTCTGTAAAAAAAATTATTTGGGGTTTTGAAGAAGTTGGAGCTACAAGTTGAGAAGCTTGAACTCGACATCAAATCTACAATGGTGCCAATCATTTAAACTAGGTTCCTTTGTCTTTTTGAATTTCTATCTTTGTGTGGTTTTGAAGCAAAACTTGAATGTTATCAAAAAATTACCTTGTTAAATCAATTAGAAAATTGTATTGTCTAAAGTTTACCCAAGTATTTTTCAGAAATCATTTTGTGAGTGTTCTGTAAAATTATTGTAGCCCTTGAAGCCACCCTTCTTCTAGCAATTTTTGTTTAGTTCATTTACTACATTTTTACTTCTTCAATTCGTTTGCTTTCCTAAAGGTTGATAACTCAATTTGTATATATCTTGCAACCATTGTATTCAATATGATAAAATTTTACTCCACCATTAAATGCATTTGGTTGAAAGTTTTTCAAATACACTTGGTTCACCTTTTTCCTTTGGAATCTAGTTGTTAAGCTTTAGCCTATTGTGTTGCACATTGTGTTATTGATTTATTCCCTGCCAATAAATCGACCTGATTGTGTCATCTATAACTTTGCTTTTATGAACTAGGTTGGTGAGAAATTTTAAAGGTTTCTTTTCCTTGTCTTCTAATCGCTATCCAAAAATCTCAAGAACCCAAATCGTGGTTTCTAAGATATGGTTGAAACAAAGGGATACTATCAAGTTGTTGTCCCCATGGCTGCAACATTTATATATTATATTATGTCTATAGAAAAAGAATAGTTCAATTTATTTATATTATCTTGAATTTAAATGAGTATTTATTCCTTCAAAAATATTTATTTAATTTAATTTTCTTCATATTTCATGAAAGTGAAATGATTCATTTAATTAGATCACTTAGTTACTTCCAACCTTATGTTGCCATTTTATAATTTGCAAATATTGTATTGAAATTGTATTTTGTTATTATATGTCACCTATATATATATTGTTGGTAACACAAGGGCATACAACTAAGAGGGGGGGTGAATCAGTTGTCACCGAATTTCAAACTTATTAAACTTATTAATCCTTATTCTCATATCTTATCAATATCAATGAGAGAATGAATCAACAACACCTTAGAAACACACATAACACCAAGATTTTTATGTGGAAACCTTGTTAGGGGAAAAACCACGGTGGAGGTCAATCCAAAAGATTATACCCTATTAAAAGTATAAGAAGAATAAATGTGGAATGCACATGCATTAAGGCACACTGCCTAGAGCTCACTGATCAATTACAAAGGAAGACACACTATCTTACAGAAAGATTCAGATTAAAACCATCTGGATTTTGAACTGAGAAAATAGCATCTGCTAATGCTTGATTACAGTTCCAGTTAAGGACATGAACACTTCTTCACTCTTCACTTTTCTTCACACTTTGCTTTGCCTTCAAATGATTTGAACAATATTCACACATAAACATAGAAGCACACCCTTGCACTCTTCAATTTGAATAAACAATCACTCATATATATCCGCAACATGAAATTACATTTGCTACAAGTTGGCCACAAATAAATAATAAAATGAATACAAACTGTCAGCCCAAAACAATAGATAATTTTCAATTCAATTCAACCGAGGTTGGCCACAACATAGTGAAGAACCAAACCAACATTTCCAACACAAAAACACTTCAATTAATTTCTCCTTGAAGATCCACAACATGCTTCAACGCCTTGTCAACCAAGAACATGAAAAATATGAACACACAAGAGAAAATATAGGATCATGAGTACAATGATCAACACAGATGTGCAATACAGATAGATCATGAAATAGAAGCATCCAAAAACATTACAAAACATCAGAGAAGCATCCACAACAACTGGAATAACTAGAATCACATAATCTTTATTCAGGAACACAAACTAAAGTAACAGAAAAAACCGTCAAAATAGAAATCTTTATAACTCAATCAAACCTTCATGTGGATCTCTGAAACTCAACATGGATAAACTAGATACACTCAACAAAAAAACCTTTAGTCCACAACCTCTGATCAACAATGTATGAAACTCACCAACAGATAGAACACCACTTCATCACTAACAACCTACAACTCATTTATTACAATTTTCTCAATATCCTCGACATATACAACTTCAAATGCACTAATGCTAATAGTGTTCACATCAATGACAACCAAATATCAGAAACACAACCACAACATCCAAAAATCTCCCCCTTTGGCATTGATGGCAACACATGATGTGAAAAACACCATCAACACAACTATCTCTTAACACTTACTCCCCCTTAGGTTCTGACTCTTTTTCTCCTCAACTCTTTCACATGATCTCCCCACAAGGCTCTTTTCCCCAGATAATCACCAGTTTTTCACATTACTCTTCTCCCCTTTTGACATCAATGACAAATATCTCTAAGCTCTGAACCACATATCTAAATTTTTGAACCATCTAACTACTCCCCCTAAGTAGCAACCACCACAACATCAATGCGAAATAAGATATGATTATGAAATGCATAAAATGATGCAATGCAATGCATCCTTAGTTCAGATTAGGAGTGGTAATCACCCATAAATTCCCTTTGAGATAATTAAAAGAATCCTTAGGCAATGACTTTGTAAATATATCTGCAATCTGCTCCTTAGTAGGAACATACTCCAATCTAACTTCCTTTTCACTTACCTTTTCTCTCAAAAAGTGAAACTTGATAGATATATGCTTGGTTTTTGAATGCAACACCAAATTCTTAGAAATGTTAATGGCACTTGAATTATCACATAATATAGAAATAGGCTCATCATATACAACTCTGATATAATTCAACATCTACTTCATCCATAATACTTGAGTACAATTGCTAGCAACAACAATGTATTCGACCTCTACAGTAGATAAAGAAATGACATTTTTCTTTTTACTTAACCATGATATTATCTTCTTACCCAAGAAAAATGCTCCACCACTAGTACTATTTTTGTCATCCACATCTCCTACCCAATCAACATCAGTAAAGGCACTCAAGGTAAGATCATCATATTTAGCATACCATAGACCAAAGTCAATTGTTCCCTTCAAGTATCTAAAAATTCTCTTCATAGCAGTCATGAGATTCCTTAGCATTCATGATATTAGGTCTAGTTTGAGTCAAATAAAGCAATCCACCAATCATTGATCTATATCTACTCTAATTTTCCTTCAGAGAATCATCATCTATTTTCAACTTGCATCTGGTCACCATGGGTGTACCAATTGGCTTTGAATCTTCCATATCGAACTTCTTCAAAAATTCCTTCACATACTTGGACTGAGATATAAAAATCCCTTTATCTAACTGACAAATTTGCAATCCCAAAAAGAATTTCATCTCACCAATCATTGACATCTCAAACTCACTCTTCATCTCATTAGCAAACTTCATGCACAAACCATCATCTCCTCCAAAAATGATATTATCAACAAAAACTTCCACAATCAAATCTTTATCATCATTCTTGAAATACAAAATTACTATTAGCAGTACCTTTGTTAAATCCAAGCTTCAACAAATACTTGTCCAATCTGGCATACCATGCTCTAAGGGCTTGCTTAAGTCCATATAGTGCTTTCTTCAACCAACAAACCATATCTCCCTTATCAGTCAATTGAATTCCATCAGGTTGCTCAATATACACCTCTTCTTCCAATTTGCCATTTAGAAAAGCAAACTTGACATCCATTTGATAAACCTTGTAATCTTTGTAAGCAACATAAGCAAGAAACAGTCTCACAACTTCAATTCTAGCAATAGTTGAAAAAGTCTCTTCGAAATCAATTCCTTCCCTCTGTGAATATCCTTTGCATACCAGTCTTGCTTTGTTTCTAACCACTTCACCTTACTCATTCAATTTGTTTCTAAAGACCCATTTAGTTCCAATTACATTTTTATCCTTAGGTCTAGGAACAAGAATCCATGTATCATTTTTCTCAATTTGATGTAGCTCTTCTTTCATTGCTTCAACCCAGTGTTCATCTTTGCATGCTTCATTCACACTAGTAGGCCCAGTCTTTGAAATCAAGCAATATTCTTCTACAATTTTTCTCCTAGTCTGGACACCTTTACTCTTATCACCAATAATTTGATCTTCTGAATGATTCAATCTTACATACCTTAGAGTCTTTTTAGAATGTTCTTGAACTTCAGGCTCTTATGTTCTCTCTTCTACAACTTCACTGGTTTCTTCTTCCTCTTGATCTTATAGGCATGATTTGCACTTGATTTGAAGTCTAAACTTTGTTTGTACTATCATTCTAATCATTAGAATCATATCCACAAGTTCTGGATGGTCTAGCAATGTCTTCATCAACCTAAAAATTTTCACTTTCAACTATTTTCTTCAATCTCTTATTGTAACACTAGTAGACCTTGCTTTTAGTAGAATAACCCAAAAATATTCCTTCATCACTCCTAGCATCAAACTTTCCTATATCTTCATCTCTTTTGATATAGCATCTACTCCCAAAGATTTTGAAATATCTAGCAGTAGGCTTATGACTAGTCCATAGCTCAAAAGGGGTCTTACCAATATCACCTTTGATTTGTACCTGGTTGAGGATATACATAGCAATACTCACAACTTCTCTCCAATAGATATGAGGGACATTTCCTTCCAAAATCATAGTTCTAGCAGCATCTTGAATTGTTCTATTCTTCCTTTCCACAACTCCATTTTGTTGAGGGGTCCACGGTGTAGATAATTGTCTCTTTATTCCATGCTCTTCACAAAAAGAATTAAACTCACTAGAAGTGAATTCACCACCTCTATCTGATCTCAGACATTTAATCTTCAGACCTGTCTCTGTCTCAACCATAGCCTTAAAGATCTTGAACTTTTCCAGTGCTTCAAATTTCTCCTTTAAGAAAGTAGCCCACAACATTCTTGAATAATCATCAATAAGCAACATGAAATACCTAAAACCTTGCAAACTTTTGATTCTAGAGGGGCCACACAAATCAGTATGCACAAGCTTCAATAATTCATTTGAACAATGCTGTTTGCTCCAAAATGAAATTCTAGTTTTCTTTCCCAACTAACATTCCTTGTAAATGGCATTAGTAGGTTTTACCAACTTAGGTAGATCTCTCACAGCCTTAGTAGAACTTATCTTGACAATGTTATCAAAGTTAACATGACACATTCTCCTATGTCACAACCAACTTTCATCAACTTGAGCAATCAAACAACTTTTACTAGCAGCATTCAGATGAAATATATTACTTCTTGTTTTTGTACCTGATGCAATCACATTTCCAGAACATCCCAATATTTTGCACTTTCCATCCTTGAACTAAAGATTATAACCCTTATCAACCATCTATCTCTCACTTAAAAGATTATGCTTCAATCCTTCCACATATAGGACATCATCAATATTATTCTTACCATCAAGAGAAATGCATCCTCTGCCACAGATCACACCAGCTGTGTTATCACCAAATATCACAACACCACCATCATACTTTTCCAAGCTCACAAATTTACTTTTATCTCTTGTCATATGATGTGAACATCCACTATCAATCACCCATTCATCTTTCTCTTCAACTCGAGCAGCTAGGGCTTTCTCCACATTTTTATAACTAGCAGATTCAATAGATACAAAATTATTTTCCTCGATAGCAATAAATACCCATTCGTCTTCACCTTTATCAAATTCATCATCTATCACACCTTCATTAGCAACATAGTAACACTTATTTTGACATTTATGCTTGTTATGTCTTGGTTTAGAATCTCTTTTTGGAAACCTTGATGCAAAATGATCTATCTTATTGCAAGAAAAACATTTAAGAGGTAATTTTCCTTCATACTTACCTTTTCCTCTTGGTACTCTTTTGGCAATAAGTGCTTCTAGCTCTTCTAGATCTCTTTCTTCGTCTTCAATTTGTCTGATTTCATCCTCATACTTGAATGTCTTTCTAGATGAATGCTCACCTGGAACATATATCTGGTTACATTTGTTACAGTCTAGAGTAGTTTTAATAGCACTAGCTTTGACTTTATAAGTAGCAGGCAAGGATCGAAGCACTTTAGCAACAATCTTTGATTCTTCCAACTTTCCACCAGCACATTTGATACCACACACAAGTTCATTCACTCTTTGCATGAAAGTAGTAACATTTTCATCATCACCCATTCTCAACATTTCATATTTCCCTTTTAGACTTTGCAACTTAGCAATCTTTACATTAGCATCACCTTCATACAAGGTTTCCAACTTTTTCCTAATCGCATAAGCAGTCTTCAGATCCATAACATTTGTCATCTCAGTATCAGTTAAAGCACTCAACAATGCTTCCTTAGCCCTGATATTATACTCAACATCCCTGATCTTAATAGAAGTAGTAGGACCATTCGGTGGTATAACATACATATTACTTGTAATGCTCCAATAGGGTCCACCAATGCATCTCAGATGGCACTCCATTCAGGCCTTCCACAAAGAATAATTTGTTCCATCAAATATCAAACTATCCTTCTTGTATGTCACCATCCCAGATCACCTCAAGTCGTTAAACTTCTTCCAAGGAACCTGCTCTGATACCAATTATTGGCAACACAAGGGAAAACAACTAAGAGGGGGGGTGAATCAATTATCACCGAATTTAAAACTTATTAAACTTATTAATCCTTATTCTCATATATAATCAATACCAATGAAAGCATGAATCAACAACACATCAGAAACACACATAACACCAATATTTTTATGTGGAAAACCTATTAGGGGAAAAACCATGGTGGAGGTCAATCCACAAGATTATACCCTGTTAAAAGTATAAGAATAAATGGGGAATGCACGTGCATTCAGGCACACTGCCTAGAGCTCATTGCTCAATTACAAAGGAAGACACACTGTCTTACAAAAAGATTTGGATTACAACCATCTGGATTTTGAACTAAGAAAATAACATCTACTAATGCTTGATTACATTTTCGGTTAAGCACATGAACACTTCTTCACTCTTCTTCACTCTTCTTCACTTTTCTTCACACTCTACTCTGACTTCAAATGATTTGAACAATATTCACACACACACATAGAAGCACACCCTTGCACTCTTCAATTCGAATAAATAATTTCTCTTATATATCCGCAACATAAAATTACATTCGCTACAAGTCAACCACAAAGAAATAATAAAATGAATACAAACTGTCGACCCAAAACAATAGATAATTTTCAATACGAATCAACCAAGGTTGGCCACAACATAGTGAATATCCAAATCAACATTTCCAACACAAAAATACTTCAATTAATTTCTCCTTGAAGATCCACAAAAGGCTTCAACACCCTGTTGGCCAAGAACATGAAAAACATGAACACACAAGAGAAAATATCGGATCACAAGCACAACGATCAATGCAGACATGCAACACAGATAGAACATGATCTAGAAGCATCCAAAAACATTATGAAACATTAGAGAAGCATCCAAAACAACTAAACTAACTGGAATCACATAATCTTTATTTAGGAACACAAACTGAAGTAACAAAAAAAAATTGTCAAAATACAAATCTTCATAACTTGATCAAATCTTCAGCGGATCTCTAAAACTCAGCGTGGATAAACTAGATACACTCAACAACAAACCCTTTAGTCCACAACCTCTGAGAAAAAACATACAGAACTCACCGACAGACAGAATATCACTTCACCACTGACAACCTACAACTCATTTATTACAATTTTATCAATATCCTCGGCATATACAACTTCAAAAACACTAATGCTAATAGTGTTGACATTAATGAAAACTACATATCAGCAACACAAACACAACATCCAACATATATATATTGTAGAAGAAAATTTACATTTAGGAGAGTTACTTGATTTAGTAGATAGATGAATTGGAAGATTTTTTTTTATTCAAGGGGTAAACGCTTTTGACTGGAGCTATGAACCGGATACAACCATTCAACAATAACACCCCAACAGGGTTTGAACCTTGGTGGCAAGAACAATAATGACACCTATAAACCATCACACCATGCCAATACTGGCAAATTGGAAGATTAAATAGGGGAAATTAATTAATTATATTTAGTTAAACGAAGGCTTGAATGTTGACTCCTTTCATAGTCATATAATAGTTGATTATGTAGATAAGCAAATAAAAGATCAGATAAGAAAATAATTTAATTTAGTTTAATTGTATTAGGAAAGTTGGAGGACTTATTTGAATGAATTAGATAAACTCTTTTAAATATTGATTTCTTTTAAATCATTGAACGAATGATTGTTATTACATGTTAATTTTATAGTTGTTTGGGTTATTGTGTTTCTTGTTTAATTATGTGATTATTTTACGGAATTAAGATGGATTAGTTTTAAGTGTTTGTATAATTATTTTCTAAGTGTTTGGATTAAGTGATTTAGTCATTGAGTAAAATATAAAGTGGCATTGATGTTTAATTGTGGAGTTGTTCATGACTACTTGATTATTGTGAGTTTGATTTAAATAGTGGATTTCAAGATTGATTGTTTGATTGTTTCCTTGTGATGAATTATGTGTGCGATCATGGCATTTAAGTTGACTTTATTTTTGATTATTTGTTTGTGTTGAATTATTGGGTTGATTTTAGTGTTGAGTTGCAAATTGGTTGACTTTACTATTGTTGCCATGGTTGTTTGATTTTGAGATGATTTTGGTTATTGTGGCCGATTTTGATTTGAGATCATGTTATTGTTGCCATTTCAAAAGGGAAACATTGTGTTAATGAGTTGTTAGTCTTCCAGAGGTTAGAGGGGAGTATGGTTTTTACTTGCATGAGTTGGTATGGGGGTCGGGGATCCGGTGAGGCTACCTGGGTAACCTAGGATGGGGGTTGACAACCTAGGAAGATCTGCATTGGGTAACCCATATCAAGCCATGAGTGTTTGCACGAGTCTTATGTTATTTCACTTAGAAGTGGGGTTCCATGATTTTGTCATTTTGAAAAGTGGTTGATCTTTATACTTGGATTGTGTGCCTTAGGGTATGGAGCCTTGCACTACTTACTTGTGGTTATGGTTGGGGAAAGATTTTTCTTTATGAATGAATTTTCTTGTTGGTTCTTTGTGAACACTTGTTTTTATATTTGATTTATGATTATGTGGGTTTTAGACTTGCACAGTGGAAATTGTTTCATTATGGAGATTTTGTGCGGGATGGTGCATGCCTCACTTTATGTGATAGTTCATGTGAATTTATATGTTGTGCAAGTTGCCTTACCCAGTTAGTGAATGTTGAGTTTTGTTGCTAGTAGGGAGAGTGGCTTCCCATGGGGGCTGGGACCCAAAAGTGGTGCCAAGGTAACTCACTGGAAGTTTCTAAATCTAGTGAAAACACTAATAATTAATTAGGGGGCTTGGATAGTATCTCACATTAATAAAAATAATTGAAGCGTCACTCATGGATCAAGTGATCGTTTAGGCTTGAGATGAGTGGGAAGGCCTGGAATGGAAAGATCAACTACCTTGTCTTCATGAAAGGTATGTTGATTTTGCATGAATAAGAATGGGGGCCAGGGATCGGTTGAGGTTTCTAGGGTAACTCAAGATGGGGGTTGGTAACCTAGGAAGATCCACATCGGGTAACCCATATCGAGCTATGTGATGACACTCTTCCCTTTAGAAACCTTGTGTACCTTGTTTGCTTTCCCCTTGCTATTCATGTACCTCTGGAAGCGGTTGTTCTTTATGTTTATTGTTGCATTTGTTGCAGATTCTTGGTAGCCTTGTCTGTTTGACTATTTTTATGTTGTGGGTCCTTCTTGTCATCTCTTAGCATAGGGGGTGGACCTTAGGGTCCACATGGTCAAGTGGAACATGCCATGCACTCCATTGGGTTCCTAGTCGGAGTTTGTGATGTGCAGAGTGGTACCATTGCAATGATTCCTGAACTTCACTAGATTTGGAGATAATGTTGATGCTATGTATTATATTCAATCCAGTTGTATTGCTTTGTGTAATTGATGTATCATTCCCTGTTATGTTGGGGAGCACTATTGTACCATTGTAATATTTGTAATGATGTAAACTCTTATAATAAATGCGATGTATATATTCTTGATATTATCATGTGTTCTCAGATGGATGTTTATCATTTATGTAGTCTAATGGATGTATGTACATTGTATACTTATTCTATATCATGGTTTTAAGATGTATACTTGTGAGTAAAATTTCATTGTTATGGGAATTGAATCATATTAGGAATATTCACAAGTAATGCAGTCATGTTACCCCAGAGGAATAGATGAGGTGTATGTAAAGTTTCTTTACAAGTGTTGTTTGTAACTTACACTGATATTTTTTCCATTATGGTGTGTAACTCCCACTGATATTTAATCACCTCTTTAAAACATAATTACAATATGTAATTAATTAATTCTTTTCTCTCATGTCCCCTAGAATACATTTCAAGGAATGCGAACATATGAATGTGATAGGAATACAAGGTTAATTTCACCTTTTTCTAACATTCTCCTACTTGACATTAAATATTGTAATTACATCTAAGTGAGAAAATATAAAATCAAGTATAGTGATCAAGGCCCATGGCCTTCCTACACCAAGATAACTTATCCATGGTCACTGGCTTCATAAGAGAATTTGTAACATTATTCAAAGTGTCAAATTTTTCAATCAAGACCATATGATTCTCAACCATTTCTCACAAAAGTGATATTGAAGATCAAAATGCTTAGTACAAGCATGATACCTAGGATTGTTAGCCAAAAAATAACACTATGATTGTCATATCCTATCCTTAGCTATCACCAAAATCCCTCTTATCAAACTACAACCAGACTTGTCAAATGTCACATGCATTCCAAAATTAGTCAAATTGGACACTAAAAGTAAATTTCTTGCAAGTACTAGAATATACATAACATTATCAAGGGTTTAATCCTCCCATCACTATAAAAATATTTACCTTTCCCTTACCAAAAATATTCTTAATGTTGTTATCACCAAGAAAAATATTCCCCCCGTCATAAGCTTTGTATGTAGTAAACGAGTCCTTATGAGGAGTCACATGGTAGCAGAAATATGAATCAATAAACCAAGAACGTTACTAATAGTGTTAGATGAAATAAAAAAAGCATCAAAATCATCATTAGAGCAATTTTATATGGAGGAATCAACATTCTTTTTCTTTTTCTTATACTCCTTCACATGCCCTCTTTTTCTACAATTCCAACACTTTAATCTGCTCTTTCTGAGGGTTTTAAAGTGTTATTTAGGCTTATCCCTCTATTTATCCCCATTATACCTTTTCTCTTTGGACCTACCTTGCACATGTAAGGCATCTTGGGATCCAACATTAATAAAATTTCTCCTCATCTCCTTTATAAGAAGTATGAAAACCATGTTGTCCATCTTTGGCTCTGCATTACCACTACTTATGGAAAAAATTAGAATTCCCAAGATTCAAGAAAAGAACAAAGAAACAAGATATATTTATCTTTGTCTTCTAATTTAACATCTATTAATGTAAGTTTTCTTATAATCAAGTTAAATTCATGTAAATGATCTACAACTGAATCACCATCTTTCATCTTTAAAGAATACAACCATATTTTGAGATATAACTTGTTAGGAAAAAATCTAGTTTGGTATATTTCACCTATCCTCCATAAATTGTATGTAGTGTCTTCTATGGAGACATGCAAGAGGACAATATGCAAGACATGAATTAATGGTTCCCCGTGCCTTCTTTCCCAACTTCTTCCAATCTTATTAAATATAATTGCAGCTAGTTTTATTTCTTGTGAATACGAAAACCAATGATCTCTTTCTTCAAGGAGATCCTCCATATTTCATTTCCACATCTTGTAGGCTATGCCATTGAATTTATCAACATCTTTGTGAGAGGTAGAGGCCACGGTATACAATATTCTTCAAAAATATGCAATGTACCACAAAACAAAATCTTCCACTATAACCAAAAAATATTCAACACTTATGGAAAAAGATGTCCCTCTAAATAAAACCATTAGATTTGATACAAAATTTTGAAAACAAGGTGAAGAAAAGCTGCAATATTAACTTATGAATGTGTTTGAAAACTGAAAATTAGATTAACCAATTTGAGATTATATGTGATTGCACATACAACAAGTTAATATTAAAAAAATAAATCATAGGTAACATTAGATTTATGTGGAGAAACACTTTAAAAAAAAATCCACATGAGAAAGAGGGCAAGAATACTATTAATCTGCAAAGAGACTTATATAATAATACTTTTCATTGCTATTCTTTGATCAATCCTTCAATGCCAGGACTGGTCCAGTAGAGCTCAAATTGGTAACAACTCTAATTGCCTCTTTGTTTATCATATGTGGCATGTCCAACCACATGAATTTGTCATGATTTTTTCTGAGAACATACTTCACCCACTCATCTTCATAGAAAAAAATAGGAAAAAATTTCCACACATCCAACTTCTTCTTCATCAAATTGGCATACTCTAGTTTTAGCTCAAAATCATCTCTAGTTAGCACCTTTTCCCTAAATTCTGCCAACTTAAAATGATCATATTCATCCATCTTCGAATGAATGTAAATTGACACATAGTCTGTGTGCATCACATTTGATGGAACCTTAGAGAATGCACCTTCCATTGAATTGTACAAGTGCTTCTTAAAATTAGGTCTTGGCCTTTCAAGCATATCAATAACTTGTGGAGTAAACATTTTGAACTTTTCTTGAGCTAGGGTTTGTAGGAAATTGTAAGTACCTTGTGAAATTCATGAGTAGGGTTTTGTTTAACACTTTAGAATCACCTCAACTCTCATTTTCACTACTCTCCTCTTCAAATTATTGAACAAAAATTCCCTTTAGAATGTGTAAAATGAAATACAAACACTTTTTTGTGACCTAAAGTATGCATTTGCAGCATAAAAAGTTAGGTCAAATGTTGTCAAGCCCTCTCTATATCATCACAAGCACTCCCAAACATTCCAAAAATCTCTACATTAAGATATTTCTCACCAGAGATTTCACCAATGGATCAACCAAACCAACTTATACATGCACCAGTATGCTAAAGACATCAACATCACATCTTTGGTAGGGGGCTTAGAAAGTTTTCTATTAAAACTCCCCTTGAGCCAATTCTTTATATCTAGTTTCTAGAGGAAACATCTACACTAGAATTTTGCATAGCCTCATTCTTCATATCATTCTCTTCCTTTTTCTTTTAGATCTTGTTCATCTCCTTCTTTAACTCAACTAGATCAATGTTCTTTTGTGGAGTGAAAGGTTTCACATTTTTTCCTATGCAAAGATTATCTATGTGTCCTAGTTTATTACATTTATCGCACATAACACCTTGTTGCAAAGAAAACTTAATTCCTACCATTTTAAATCTATATTTAGAAGCCTTATGCCCAAATCCATTGCATTTGTAACAAGAACCAAGGAATGATTGAGATATCATACTATTATTGTAACCATTCATCATCTATCTTCTGCATCCACTAGTCTTATGACCAAATCTATCACATGCATATCATTGATCAAACAATGATTGAAAGTTTTGATTAATCCTGCTTCTACATTCCATAGCTCCATGTCCAAATTTATTACAATAATAATAGTGACCATTAAAATATGGGTACGTTTGTGCTGCTAGTTTTCTGATAGGAGGTCTCTTGAAATATTTCTTCTGGTTCTGGACATGTTTGATATTCTTTGCAATGGTTTTTGGTTTTGATTGTGTGAGAATTTTTGCATCAACGTTTCGGATGACACTCCGTGATCCATCATCAAGATGAGAGCAATGCTAAATGTTGATGGATCATTTCTCTCATCTTGATGATGGATCACGGAGTGTGATCTGAAACGTTGATTTAAAAATTCTCACAAAATCAAAACCAAAAACCATTGCAAAGAACATTATGGATTGTGGAAACTTGATATCATTAATGTTTGATATTTCTCTTCTTATCTCTAGTCTTCCTTTGCTCATTGTTCTCCTTTTCAACATTGTTTGGAGTCTAATTTTTCCTTTGAGATTTCTCCTTTTTCAAACCCTAATCCTTCCTTTTCCTTTGAAGATTTTTTATTAGCAAGCATATCATCAAGCAAGGTGGAGCTCTTCTTGAATTCATCCTCTTGAGTATTTTCTTTCTCTAGATATTTCCTCAAAGACACAACTTATTCTTCAAGCTTGAACATTCTTTAGACTTATCTTTCAACTTGGCATTTAGGAAGTCTTCAACTCTTTTTCCTTCTTCAACCCACTCTTTCATATTAGTGATTGTCTCATTTGATTGTTTAAGTTTCTCATTTGTTTCATTGAGTTGATCTTTAACTTTCATGACTTGATTCCTCAGCTTCTTGATGCACTCATATGCTCCCTTAAGATTTTCTTTGAGATCTCTATTCTCACATTCTGCTTTGTCTAGGTCATCAAGAGAAAATTTGAGTTCTCCTTCCATATCAAATGCACAATCTTCTTTAGTAAACCCTTCCATTATAATTTCTTCTAGAGGGATATGATACTTCCTAGTTTCCATGTGTTCAATCTCCAAGATCCACCTCAATGATTAAGACAAATGAAGGAACCTTGGTCTGATACCAATTTTTGAACACCCGAAATACTAAGAGGGGGGGTGAATCAATATTCCCTAAAATTAATTAACTTAAAAGTCCATTCAAAGTATCTCAATGAACTTGTAGAAATGGAAAGGAAAAATTAAAGAATGCATCTGAACAATCAACAAAAGAACACCATATTTACATGGAAAACCCTTGGAAGGGAAAAACCATGGTGAGGATTAGCTCACACTATATCATAACTAGTTACAATACATTACAAGAGGCTCACTCCCAGAAGGGATCACTGCTCAAAGGACTCACTATCCCAAAAATAAGAGGGGTCACTACCAAGGAAGATCACTTCCAAAATTACAAAAGATATAGAAAAGAGTGTCTCATTGCCATATTTTGAACCACTATCACATTTCACACTTCATAGTCTCCCTCATCGTCTTCTACATCATCATACCATCAATGAATTGACCTTCTATATACATGTATATATTCTACAAAGAATCATATCATCAATTAGGTTGGCCTAATTAGATGAAACATGTGACACCATAACCTGTAGGCTCAAAACTCCATCATACATGCCTTGTGAAAGAAACCAAAATGTGTTCTTTACCAAAATAGGTCAAAATCACTTATAATCACTCCTAAAGTAGAGAAATATATGTCAAGAGGGTTTTGATTATCCAAATGTTGAAACAATAGGACGACTAAAGATCAAGGAGGTTGTGCAAGCCCCCAAGATCTAAGATACCATGGAAAACCAACATAGGCACAAAGGAACACACACACATGTATGATATGCAACAATACAAGATACACAAACATACATGTTAGAAAACATGAAGCATACATGATGAAAACACATGATACAAAATAACATATGGATGATGGTGAAATGAAAACAAGCACGATGTAGACACAAAGTAAACATGAAGAATACACATGAAAGCACATAATAATAAACACAACACAAAACACAGTGTAAGTACTAAAAATAATTTGATTCGATAAGGGAAAGAGACCTTGGTCTTAAATTTTCTTAAATACCCAACATCATCCATCAAATGAGGAAAATGCTCTATGAGGACTAAATTTATGCACATCACTCATGGAATAAGTGGCTCCACTAGCAAGCAAAGTGTATTATGCTAGGTGGCCATGTTAAAAGGGTTCATGACACACAATAGAAAAGTTTGGTATTTTCTAGGTGAATCACAAAAAAGAAGGAAACACAAGCTAGTGAAGATCACTTTTCATTAGGTGAGCCCCAAAGACAAGGATGAGAAGCACACATTAGGTCTACAAGGTGTGTACCCATAAACAAGATAGAAAAGATGAGAGAAACACTAGGTCTACAAGTGTTTACTCATGAAAAGGTGGCGAAAATGAGGACACACTAGGTCTGTAGGTTTGTACCCATTTGTCAACCATATCAAGATTTATACTCCATGATAACCTTGATAAGGTGCCATAAAATATAACCTGTTCCACATGGCTAGCAAGTTGTATTATGTTAGGTTCCATAAAACACATGGCCCCAAGCAAGGTGTTTTATGCTGGGTGAGAAAGAATATGGCAAGGTTTAAATGAAACAAAGCTAAAAAGGTAAACAATCAAGATAATCAAAGGGGAATTGCTAAATAAGACACTAATACATGGTCTAAAGTAGGCACTAAATTAGGCATTACATCAGGTGCTAATATGGGTGCTAACATAGACACTAACCTAGGCACTAATTTAGGTGTTAATCTGGGAGCTACTCTAGGCGTTAATTTTGGCACTAATCATGGCGCTAATTTCGGTGCTAATGTAGGCACTAATTTGTGCCTAATTTAGTTCCTGCTTATCTTGATTGGCACAAAAAATGCCAAAAATAGTGCCATCCCAATAAATAGAGCCAAAATTTTCAAAAAATTGGAGAAAAATACATTAAAATAGTGGGTGGAAGCAAAAAAGGGAGCTAATCACAGGGAATTTTTGTAGTGTGGGAGGTGTAGGAGGATGTGACCCTAATTATGATTAAGGTTGTGCACATCCTAATCACAAATTAATTAAATGAATCTAGATTAGAGAGGATTATGGAAGGTGTGACATGAGGAGAGAGAAAATGATGAATTAAAAATTGATTTAATTCATTTAGGTTAAAGTGACCAAATTAAATAAATTAGATTATTTATTTAATTTAGAGATGAAAGGGATAAGGTATTTAATTGATTTATCAAATACCTTAGGGACATTAGGTTGTAGGGAAATATTAATTAAACAATAAATTATTTAATTCACATGGACGAGAAATGCAGGATAGTGGAATACAAGAGTGAATTTGACCATATGGGCATGATCAAATTTAGGTGTCTACATTTTTCCCCTCTTCAAAATACTATTAAAATAACAATGTTTCGAAGAAAAATAAGATGCAAACAACTCGATAGAAGAAAAGAATGTTGGACAACGCCCCGGTATCGTAGAGAAGTGGACATGACAAAAGGATGGAGGAGAATGGAAGGCTATTCCCCCTCGAGAGGGTGGATGGGGAAGAAAAGGGGCCCCAAGTGACTTATTGATATGGAGAAAAGAAGGGTACCACACGATAGAGCGCAGAAAACCTTGAAGAATGGGTTTTGAATGGAGGAAAATGGAAAAACAGAGTGCGAATGGCAACCCACAGAAGAAAAGGGGTGAATGGATTAATAAAAGGTGAATTAAAGGGTAAACATTACCCAAAAATTTAAAAGGCTAAATAGGTGCAAAAGGTGAAAATTATAAATAATAAATTTGAAAAATTACTATTCACCTTATTTTCATTTGCATACTTGGAGATGAGTAGAGAAAAGAGAGAGAAAGAGTGACAAGGATGGCTGACAGGTCTAGTGAGGATGAGGGATTCATAGACGATGAGCTCATCCACCAAGGCAAGGAGGTGCACTAGTTCTATTATTACGAAGTGGTACCATGCTAGGTAGGACTTTGATCCTGCTTTGTGATTTCAATTTGAATTTTTAGGTGCAATTGAAAAAATGGGTCGGGTAGAGTAGGTTTATGAGATCACCTCGGATAGGCGGATTCACCCATCCAAAAGGGTTGGTGAAAAAAGGGACAGGGTCGTGATCTACAGGGGTGGATGCACCGGGGGAGGGGAAATTACAAAATTGCCTCTCTCCATAAAGGCGGACCTGCACGACACAAAGGTGAGGGCACAAAAGAATAGGCGACTACAAAATCACCTAAGATGAGAAAGGGAGAATATGATTTCACCCAAAAGGGAGTGTATTCACCCATCAGGGAGAAAATGACATAGGGGCAAATACGAAATCACCCCTTTAAGGAAAAAGACGAATACAAATTTTCCTTTGAGGGAAAAATAGGTGAACTAGTGCCTAGACAGGAAAGGGGAAAATTCGCCAAGAAAACAGGTGAATTCATGAAAGAATAACATAGGGGCGAATGCATTAGTCAAATAGGTGAGTGTGCTAGCAGAGGGAAAATGGGTGAATTCACCAAAACTCAGGGCAGGGGTGAAAATGATAAAACAATAAAGAAATTTTGGAAGATTGACAAAATGTTCTGTGTGGATGCAGAGCTTCGAGACCTTGAGGACTCGCAAGAGGAACTCAACGGTTCTGGAGGTGAAAATCAGGGTGATGAATGCCCATGACCATGGATCACTGGCACATGTTGGGGTATCCCAACATTAGAGTGCACCGGGAACTCCTGACAGCATTGATGGAGAGATGAAGCTCAGAGACATTGACATTCCATCTCCCAACAAGGGAGATGAAGGTGACATTAGAGGATGTTTCAAGGATTTTGTGGGAACCCATCGAAGGGAATTTGATTAGTTAGATGCAGAGTCAGGATCTAGACAATAGCCTACATGTGATTTTTGGACCAGTCGATCTCTCCATCCAGGGGATGGAGTTAGATTTGGACGCATGCTTGGGACTGGAGGTGCCTGCATTACCATTATGTCTCTATAGTTTGATTAGTGGGATTTTGGTGCCAGATAGGAGTGGATGCTTCTACAGCCTCAAGGTTATTGAGGTTGTTAGACATATTGTTGAGCAATGATAGGGGTAGTTTGCATGGGGGGCATGCGTGCTAGCCCAACTATATTAGGACATGCACGTGGTTTGCTACAAGAGAGCCCTCAACATCACACATGTGATCCTGCTCTTGGTATGGGCCTGGGAGCATATTAGCATTGCGAGGCCATGGATTTTGGTAGCTGGGAAATAGGACGAGACATTGCCAGTGGCATACTATTATGGGATGGAGTACGACTAGAGACTTCACTACTTGGATGTGAGAAATCTAGAGGGATGGTGGAGATTAGATGATTTTAGGGTGGAGGACATCATATGGAGACCCTACCAGAGACAACGTTTTCCAGATGGAGGGATGATGAGAGGAGACACAAGGGCCACTTCTTTATAGTGTGCTACTTGATCGGTTGAGACCCATTCATTATTGAGCTCCATAGACCAAATAGGGTCATGAGGTAGTTCAGTATACAACAGGATATTCCTGTGGGACCTCGAAGGTTTCGTCAGATCAGCCGAGAGCATTTATGGGGTGATCCGATCATGATGGATTTTGCATTGTAGATGTGGGAGGGCTTACAGATGACACCGAATCTTGGGAGAGGAGGGGTGGTAGATGTAGGTATGATGGTATGATACTCAACATGGTGGATAGAGCATAGGCCAGGATGGATCACGATAATGCATTCGATTGTAGGGGCACTAGGATATGGGTTAGAGGATGAGAGCAGATTGGCTAGATAGTAAAGCAGGAGGAGGAGAGGTGATCAACAAAGGATGGGAGGAGATGGATATGTTGATATGGGGGATGCAATAGGAGAAGGTGAGAGGAGAGGGGGTGTAGGCCATGGATGTGGATGCCCTAGAGGTGCATCCATTAGCGATAGTGCCATATGTAGCTCCACCACTAGAGGATCCCATAGTATTACTCACAGGATCTCTAGCATGACTGAGGATTGTAGAGCATAGAATTAGGGAGTCAAAGGAAAATTGGGACAGATTACAGAGCGAGGTAGATAGGTTGTGGGCAGAGGGAGATAGGGATTCTGGGGCCTTGGCAGATGAGGTAGCACAAAGGGTACAAGAGGTAGGTGGAAGAGTTGTAGGGGGGATTGGAAGAGATTAGGAGGGAGAAAGATGAGCTTCTAGATAGGATAGAGTGTGTGAAGGTGGCCATGGGAGATGCAGGGGTAGCGCTAGAGAGGGCAAAGGTGGCAAAGGCATAGGTATAGGCCCTGCAGGGCGAGAGGAATGCAGTTGTACAACATATGTCTCAACTATAGGCGTAGGTGGAACATATGTATTAGGAGGCATGGGAGAGTGAGAGGAGGTACATCATTGGGCTATGCGATAGACATCGGATGGAGCGTGATCTGACTAGAGGGTAGGCAGCGGAGGTGGGCGATGCCAGGACAGTGGTGCAAGGGCACCTAGTCAATGTTGCAATTTTTGGTCTAATGTTGAGTTTTGTGTTGATGAGTCCAATTTTGGTGTAATAAGGTCTATTTACACCATCTATAATGTAATGAGTCATGTGGGTTCAGGTTTACATTATGTTGTCAAGTTTTTGTAAATGTTGCAAAAGTTGCTATACAACTTTGCAATTTTGTCATGTTTTGGAAGTGGAATGGTCACCAGTTCAAAAAGTGGTTATGAACCATTATTTTTTTAGTTGGAAAAGTTTAAATATGCCTGAAAACTTTGAGGAAAGGTTTTTTTGGAAGATTTGGTGTTCAAACAATAATAGAAACTTAATTTTTCTGCAATTTTCAGTGTTGATTTGTTGCTACAGGCATTGGTACGGTTCCGTATAGTCAGTAAATGATATAATATGAATTGGATTCGATGGTGACATGAGTTAAGAGTGTTCTGATTTTGGTTTGAGTTGATTCCATAGAGTTTGAAGGATTTTATAAGCAATTTACTGAAAGAGGTCCGAAGACCCTAGGTTGAGAGGGTTTGAACAAGAAAATGGAATAAAGGACCATTCCAGTAGTGGAAATCTCTTCAAATTAGTGGAATGGCATTAGTTAGGGTATTTTTCAGGTTGGTAATGATTGTAGATGCAGGGGATGGAGTTAGGGCCCTATTTGTGCAAGCCCTAGCCTAATATCTAAATGTATTATGCTAGAATTGATAGGTAGAGGTAGGGTTTTGAGATTAGAAGGTTGGAAGGTGTTACCAGTCAATAAAAGTCATTGATTTAGACCCCATGTGACCTGGTTGAAGTCATGGAATAGAGATTTGTGATTGGGGAAGAGTGAACTAGGCTTAATTGGGCTTAAGGTCAGCATAGTAGTCCATTTTAGGAGGTGAAGTTTTAAAACAAGTCTATGCACAAAATTGATATGTTGAAAAAGAGCCTAAAGTATGTCTATAATGATGATTCTTTTATGGTTTTGAGGCCTTCTCTAAAATATATGTTGAAATTCCACTGTTTGGAATGCTACAAACAAGATTGAGGAATTTGTGAACAAACACCAAGTTAGGGTTTTCAAGGTTGAGAGATTATTCAAAGTTGATTGAATTGTGATTGGTTAGATAACCTCCACCCTGATCTGCATCAAATTGGTATTAGAGCATAGGTTTTGATCATTTGAGGGAAAGAGGTTGAAGTTTGAAGAAGGAAAAGTTGCAATTTGAAGGGAACAAGATGCCTCCAAAGGGAAGTGCAGTCATTTTTAGGGAAATAAAATTGATGGAGTCTCAGGAAGCGATTTTAGCTAGACTTGTAGAATTGGAAACAAAACAAAGAAGAGGTAAGGCCACTACAGATGAGAGTGACTGAGAGGAAGAGGGTGAGAGTGAAAACCCTCTAGGAAGAGTCCAAGATGATGACAAAGAGTTGGACCCTGATGAAAGAAGGATGGTTAAGATGTTGAAGGCTATCAATAGTGATGCTCCTGATGTGAAAATGGATAGTGAAGAAGTGTTGGATTGGGTCAATGCACTAGATAATTACTTTGAATACAAGGAGGTAGTAGATGAACAAAAGGTGAAATTTTCTAAAACTAAGTTGAAAGGCCCCGCCCTAACTTGGTGGAATTATGTGTAGGAAGAGAGTGAAAAAGAGAAGAAAAAATCAATTCATGGGATAGGATGGTGTCTAAAGTTAAGAGTCAATTCTAGCCTGGTGACCATGCAATTCAAACATTTAGGAAGTTGCAAAACCTCAAGCAAAAATAAATGGATGTCATGGCCTACATAGAGGATTTTCATAAATTGAGCATCATAGCAGGTCATGTTGAGGATGAAACTGAGAAATTAGCAAGGTATATGAATGGGATAAGGTTCAATATTCAAGATGAATTGAGTCTTTCCACCCCTAGAATGGTGGAAGAGTGCTTTCAATTAGCTATTAGAGTAGAAGAGAAGTTGAAAAGAGGGCAGGAAAAACAAAGTAGAGGTAGAGGAAAGAACTTCAGGGGTAGAGGTACTTTTAGTGGAAGAGGACAATCAAAAAAATCACAAGGAGAATCAAGTGGGAATCAAGAGCAAGGCTCGGAGTCAAGAGGTGGTTTTAGAGGTAGTAGATCTAATAATGGAGGCAGATTTGGTGGACAAGGTAGAGGTTCAAATACCTTCTCTAGAAGATTCTATCAGTGCAATCAATTTGGCCATCAAGCATGGAAGTTCCCAGAGAAACAACCTACTACATCCCATGGTGGTGAAAGGAGAACATAGTTGGTGCAAGAGGAAGATTGTGAGAGTGTCAATTCACCTTCTCAGCATGTTGCTCCTGAGGTTGAAGAATCTCTCATAATGAGGAGGACACTACTCAAGGTTCCTATGGTGAAGGAGCCTCCACAAAGAAAGTTATTGTTTAGAACCACTTGCAAATATCAAGGCAAGGTATGTAAGGTTGTTGTTGATTCTGGTTCAACTGATAATTTAGTTTCTTTGGAGATGGTTAAAAAGTTAAAGATGAAAAAGATTTCTTGCTCCACACCTTACAATGTTTCTTGGAAGAATAAGGGTCAACAAGTCTTGGTTAATGAACAAACATGGGTTAAGTTTAACATTGGGGGGTATAAAGACAAGATCTTGTGTGACATCATCCCAATGGATGTTTGTCACTTGCTACTAGGAAGACCCTAATAGTATGATAGAAAAGAAAAACATGATGGGAAGAAAAATACATGTGACTAAAAAAGATGGTGTGTCATTTACCCTCACTCCTTTGCAAGATGGAAATGTAGATACACAAGTTGGGTCAAGTGTCATGTTGGTTGGGGAGAAAGAATTCTTGAAAACCATGAAAGAGGAAGTTGGTCAGGGGTATGTGATCATAATCAAACCTAAATCTGTCCTCACAATAGCAAAGATGAAAAATATGTCTAAGGAAGTACAAGCCTTGTTGAACAAGTATCAAGACATTGTTTTTGATGAACTCCCTAGTTATTTTCCACCTATAAGGGATGTAATCCATCAGATAGACTTTATACTAGGAGCAAACCTACCCAATAAGGCTACATACAAAATGACTCCTCAACAAAATGAAGAGATAAGGAAACAAATACAAGAATTTCTAGATAAGGGTCTCATAGGGGAAAGTTTAAGTCCATGTGTTGTCCCTATAGTGTTGGCACCTAAAAAAGGTGGGGAATGGAGAATGTGCACCGATTCAAGGGAAATCAACAAAATAACCATAAGGTATAGGTTTCCCATACCTAGAATGGAGGTTTGATGGACTTTTTGGGAGGAGCTTGTTACTTTTCAAAGATTGACCTTAAAAGTGGCTACCATTAGATTAAGATAAGAGAAGGGGATGAGTGGAAAACTACCTTTAAAACCAACGAGGGGTTTTATGAATGGATGGTAATGCCATTTGGATTGTCAAATGTACCAATCACTTTTATGAGACTAATGAATGAGGTTTTGAAGTCTTTCATAGGAAAGTTTGTAGTTGTATACTTGGATGACATTCTTTTATTTAGTAAGACAAAGAAGAACACTTGCAACATTTGGACATGGTGTTGAAAAGGATGAATGAAGAAAAGTTGATGATTAACTTGAAAAAGTGTGAATTCATGAAAGAGGAGTTGGTCTACCTTGGTTTTGTGATCTCTAAAGGAACTTTGCAGATGGAACCCAACAAAGTAGAAGCAATTTTGAGTTGGCCTACTCCAAAATCAGTCGGTGAGGTAAGAAGCTTCCATGGTCTTGCTAGTTTCTATAGAAAATTTGTAAGAAATTTCAATCATATTTGCTCACCCATCATTGATACAATCAAAGGAGATAAAGGGAAAAGGTTTATGTGGATTGATGAGGTAGAAAAGAACTTTCAAATTCTGAAACAAAAGATAGCACAACAACCCATCTTAGCATTTCCTGATTTCAATAAGGTGTTCACAATAGAGTGTGATGCAAGTGGGTATGCAATTGGAGTAGTCTTGAGCCAATAGGGAAGACCTATAGAATTTTTCAATGAAAAGCTTAATGAGGCCAAAAAGAAGTATTCTTCTTATGACTTAGAATTGTATGTCATGGTTCAAGCATTGAAAAAGTGGAGACACTATCTCCTTCCAAAGGAATTTATTGTTTTTACTAACAACCATGCTTTGATTTTATTGAATAGCCAGGATAAACTAAGCCATAGGCATGTGAAGTGGGTGGAGTACCTCCAAAGCTTCACCTTTACAATCAAGCACAAAAAAGGGTAGTTGAAAACAAAGTGGTGGATGCTTTGAGTAGGAGACAAATGTTGGTGCAAGAAATTCAACTCCAAAGTGTGGGTATAGATGCTTTGAAAGGTTTGTATGAAGGAGATGATGATTTCAAGGATGTTTATAATATTTGTAATTAGTTCAAAGACACTTTCCATGAAGAATTTTCTGATTTCTTGATAAAAGATGGATTATTGTTTAAGGGTGCTCAGTTGTGTATTCCCAATTGTTCTATGAGGACTAATCTGATTAAAGAGAAGCATTTTGGTGGCTTAGGGGGTCATTTTGGGGTGGATAAAACCTTGGAGTAGGTAAGAAGGTATTACTACTGGCCTAAAATGCAAAGTGACAACAAAAAATTTGTTGAAAAGTGTGCGATTTGTCAAAAAACAAAGGGTTCAAGCACAAATGCAAGTCTTTACCAGCCTTTTCCAATTCCAAGTAGGCCATGGGAATCCATAAGCATGGATTTTGTGTTGGGTTTACCTAAAACTCAAAGGGGATTTGATAGTGTTTTTTTTTGTTGTTGATAGATTTAGCAAAATGGCTCAATTCATACGATGTAAATGCACAAGTGATGCTTCTTAAATTGCAAGGTTATTTTTCAAGGAGGTAGTTAGAATTCATGGTCTACCATTGACAATTGTGTCTAAAAGAGATAGTAAGTTTGTAGGTCACTTCTAGAGAACTCTTTGGAAGAAGTTGGGAACCAATTTGACATTTAGTTCTGCCTATCATCCACAAACGAATGGGAAAACTGATGTTGTCAATAGGGGTCTTGGGAATCTGCTCAGATGTTTGAAAAAAGAGCATTCACAACAATGGGATCTCATTCTTCCACAAGTTGAGTTTGCATATAATGACTTTGTCAATAGAAGTGTTAGGAAAATACCATTTGAGATAGTCTATGGATTGAAGCCAAGGGGAGTGTTTGAGCTCAGATATTTGGGTTGTATGGAGAGGAGTGTTGAAGGACAGGAATTTGTAGTAGCAATGAAGGATATACATCAAAAAGTGAAAGAAAATCTTCAAAAGAATGTGGAAAAGTATAGAAACATGCAGATTTGAAGAAGAGAGATTTTCAATTCAAAGTGAGGGACTTGGTATTAGCACACTTGAGGAAAGAAGGGCTACCAAAGGGGAAGTATAAAAAGCTACAAATGAAAAAGATTGGGCCATGTAAGGTGGTCCACAAATTTGGTGAAAATTCCTTTGAGATAGAACTAGAACTCCCTCCTCGAGTGGTTATCTCTCCAATTTTCAATGTTTTTGACCTTTATCCTTTCAAACGATCTATGTTTGTAGGTCAAGAAGTAGGTACATCTGGAGTTCAAGGTGAAGATTGGGTCAAGGACCTACCACCAAGTTAGCCATTGAAGCTTGAAAGCATTTTGGACATAAAGGAAGCAAAGAGAACTAGGCATAAAGTGTACAATGAATATCTAGTGAAATGGAAAGGTCTCCCTAATGAAGATGCAACATGGATGATAGAGGAGGACATCAACAGGCATGACACAATAGTTTAGGAGCTGATCTCAGGTGGAACCTAAGATTATTTTCTCCCCGACTGTATGGTGTAGGGGCACCTAGTCAATGTTGCAATTTTTGGTCTAATATTGAGTTTTGTGTTGATGAGTCCAATTTTGGTGTAATAAGGTCTATTTAGACCATCTCTAATGTAATGAGTCATGTGGGGTTAGGTTTGCATTATGTTGTCAAGTTTTTGTAAATGTTACAAAAGTTGTTATGCAACTTTGCAATTTTGTCATGTTTTGGAAGTGGAATGGTCACGAGTTCAAAAAGTGGTTATGAACCATTTTAATTTGGTTGGAAAAGTTTAAATATGCCTGAAAACTTTGAGGCAAGGTTATGTTGGAAGATTTGGTGTTCAAACAATAATAGAAACTTTATTTTTCTACAATTTTTAGGTGTAATTTGCTGCTATAGGCATTGGTACGGTTCTGTACAGTCAGTAAATGATATAATGTGAATAGGATTTGATGGTGGCATGAGTTGAGAGTGTTTTGGTTTTGGTTTGAGTTGATTCCATAGAGTTTGAAGGATTTTATAAGCAATTTACTGAAAGAGGTCTGAAAACCCTAGGTTGAGAGGGTTTGAACAAGAAAATGGAATAAAGGACCATTCGACCAATGGAAATCTTTGCAAATCAAAGGAATGGAATTAGTTAGGGTGTTCTTCACTTTGGTAGTGATTGTAGATGCAGGGGATGGAATTAGGACCTTGTTTGTGCAATCCCTAGCCTAATATCTCAATGTATTAGGCTAGAATTGATAGGTAGAGGTAGGTTTTTGAGATTAGAAGGTTGGAAGGTTTTACTAGTCAATACAAGTCATTGATTCAGACCCCATGTGACCTAGTTGAAGTCATGGAATAGAGATTTGTGATTGGGGAAGATTTTACATGGAAATTGCTTTGTAAAAGAGGCCTAATTGGGCTAAAGTGCAACGTAGCAATCCATTTTAGGAGGTGATGTTCTAAAACAAGTCTATGCACAAAATTGATATGTTGAAAAGGAGCCTAAAGGGCATCTGTAATGATGATTATTTTGTGGGTTTGAGGCCTTCTCTAAAAGATATGTTGAAATTTCACTGTTTGGAATGCTACAAGCAAGATAGAGGAATTTGTGAACAAACACTAAGTTTGGGTTTTCAAGGTTGAGAGATTGTTCAAAGTTGATTGAATTGTGATTTGTTAGATAACCTCCACCTTGCTCTGCATCACAAAGGCCATGTATTACATTCTTTCTTATCATCAGGCTATCCCAGATCTTGCATGAAGAGTATCTCCCTACGTCAAAGGAGTGCCATAGATGCCAACATTGTCACACTCAGGGACCACTCACACACGAGGATACAACAGATTCTGTGAGACTCCCCCCAGAGATTAGATGGAGTGAACATAGGGTAGAGAGGACATGAGGAGATAGGGTCCTAGATTTTTGACAGGTGCAGGGTAGATGTGCAACAAATAGAGACAAAGACTACAGACTCCTTAGTACAGATTAGGTAGGGATTGTTTCATTCATTGATTCTTTTATTATTTATTCTTTATACCTTCAGGACCTGTAGTCTTTGCACTAGATCAGAGCCTTGCACCTATATGTTATTTGATGCATTTTGATGGACATGATGGACTTCTTATTATGTTGTTATGGAATTATTATAGAATCTTAAGGCTTTATTATGGATTATGATGGGCATATGATGGGAGTGACATATTTTGATATTTATGATATGTGATGGACATTTCTGACACTATGTGGTTATGATGTGATGGATGTTTATTATGCTCATGTGTATGGTGATGATGATCATGATGTATGTATGTGACTATGATGATTTATACATATGTTTATGTGGATGTTATGGATTATATGCATTATGTCAAACACTTTGTGATGCAGGATGTGATGCATGGTTTATGAGCTTATATACCATGGATATGATACTAATGATTTGTGATGCAGGATGCATGTACACTTTATAATAAATTTGATTTTAATTTTAGTGGATTGATATGAAAATGCAATGTGATGTAATGAATGGAAAATTGTGATATATGGATATGTGATTATGTTATGGATGGATAATCATTTATGTGTGATGTGATGTGAAAATGCAATGCAATATATATGTTAATGAAATGAAATGATATGAAATGGATGTAGGTTGCTTAAAATAACAAATCTATATTAATCCAAACAACTTAAAATGAATATGAAAATGATAATGCAACGAAATGAAATGAATTTAAGATGCTTAGAATAACCAATCTAGATTAATCTAAACAACTTAAAATGATAATGAAATGGATATGATATGAAAATGAAACTAGGTGAGCAACGATAAGTGTAAAAATGCATCGCATAATGAGAGGAATGGAAGATGGGTGTGGTACTGCACCTATCAAAAACCATAGGAATCTTGAGAAGAAGGATGGGTAGATGGTGAAATTTTGCACAACCAAAATCACTAACCATAGGCTAGGGTAAGAATAGGATGGGGGAAATGCAATGCAATGGTATGATAAATGAAATGCAATTCTAATGCCATTTTTCCATTTAGGAGCACTAATTTTTGCTATAGCATAAGACACGATACACCAAGGTATGAGGAACCAAGGTAGATTAGTGTCACATGCATCAAACAAATACAATAAACAAGAAGGCTATCCCAACACCCCAAAGCCATAAGAGCTTTGGTCGGGCCAGGCATTGGGATAACTACAAGCACAAAGGATGCCCCAGTGTAACACAAGACTACAAGGATCTTGGTGGGTACTACATGGGACAACCAAGAAGAAAAAAATAGACAAAAAGATCAAGATATGCCTCTATGTTTACCAATCAAAGCGCACCATGATATGATGGATCATGGCGACCACGACAAGGTATAATAGGAAGCTCAAATGATAAACAAAAGCCAAAAGCATCAAAAGATCACAATAAATTTCAAATGTCCTTTGCCATAGGATCAAAAGGGTGTGTAGGATTGATGTGGGATGATTAGGAAGGATATATCTTGTTAAGACCAAAGATGGAGGATAGATCGGGTGATTGACATGACTCATGATACTCAAAATTGATTAGACCTTGAGATACAAACATATTGTGTTTATTAAGAACCAGCTAGGTAGGGACACACTTGACAACATGACACGACAACAAGACACACCCTAAAGACCTAGGGGCTCGAGGTTTAATCAGAGATTAGCCTTTCCTACGTGAAAGCACAAAGCCCTTATAGTTCGATAAAAGACTGACGATAGACTGTGGATGAAAGTGGAAAGAGGACAATGGAGACCATGATGGATGACAAAGACTAAACAAAAAAAATGCCCTGGGGGCTGATCAAATGATCAAACTTGCCTACATGAAAGCATAGGGGAAACGTAGTTCGACAAAAGAGATGAAAGACAGGATGAGACCTAATGATGATTGACACAATGGAAGATCCTAGATGATGACACTAGACCGACAGATGACACTGACACACAAAGGACAAAAAGCTCAAATGTAAGATAAAAGCTCAGGATTGTGGATAGTCAATTTGGATCATCCAACGCTCAACCAAAATATACCAAGTGATCAATGATAGGATGCGAATGGGAGGATAGGATCGATAGGATGTGAGGATGGGAGATGCTGATAGGATGGATGGGAGCATAAAGTAACTAGGATGCAAGGTAGATAATGATTAAGCCCTCTACGAATGGTGTCTGTTGCCAAGTTTTCACCAAACATACTTATCTAAGGGGCCACCAAGGGTGGTTTTCACCAAAGGATGGATTATTTCTCTTTACTATTTTTTTAGATTTTAGATTTTTTGACCTTTTTTTATTTTTTTGTATTTTCTAGGATTTTTTAAACTTTTTTGGGATTTTTCTATGTAGGTTAACCCAGCTGGCTCAGGTATAGAACCTCTTTAGATGCATGATGTTGATATGCTCCTCCAAGGGCTCTCCTTTAGGGGTGGCAAGCCTGTATGCCCCATAACCATATTTTACAGTGACAACATAGGGACCCAACCAATTTGGTTCAAATTTTCCTTTATTTTCTCTATCTTGTTGGGTGTGATGGTTTTCTTTTAGGACCAAGTCACCAACATTGAACTGATGAGGACAAACCTTTTTGTTGTAGCTCCTCCTAAGACAATGTTGATATGATTGAAGGTGATTGTATACTTTGATCCTTTTTTCATCTAGGAGTTCCAACTGACTAAGTCGTGCAACCTAAGTATCTTCATCATTGATGAGATTCTTCAAAGAGATTCTAAGTGAGGGGGTCTCAACTTCTATCGACAAGATTGCATCGACACCATATACAAGAGAGTATGGGGTGACACTAGTGGGAGTGCAGATGGATGTACGGTATGCCCAAAGGGAAGGATGGAGATGAAGGTACCAATCTCAACTAGTATTATTAACCACCTTCTTGAGGATTTTGATGAGGGTCTTGTTGGTTGCCTCCACTTGACCATTACCTTGTAGGTAATAGGGTGTGGACCAACGATGTTGGATATGATATGTCTCACAAAGGTGTTTCATAAATTTATTTTTGAAGGGATTTCATTGTTAGTGATGATGATGGAAGGGATTCCATATTTCTAGAGAATATGGAAAAGGATGAAATTGGATATCTGAATACCCGTGTTTTGAGAGAGTGGAATTGCTTCCACCCACTTGGTAAAGTATTTAGTGGCTGTGATGATGAAAGTATGGCCATTAGAAGATGGAGGGTAAATCTTTCCGATCAAGTCAAAACTCCATTGAGAAAAAGGCCATGGTACTATGATGGGTTGCAAGTCTTGTACATGAGCATGGATTAAATTTGCATGTTGCTTACAAGGTAGGCATTTCTTCACGAAATCACAAGAGTCATGCTCCATAGTAGGCCAATAATAACCCACTATGAGAATCCTTTTTGCTAAGGCCATGCCATTGGAATGGGACCCACAAACACCACTATGTACCTCATTTAAAAAAGTGCTAGCTTTTGATTCATTAAGGCATCGAAGAATATTATCGTCATACCCTCTTCAATAAAGTGTATCTTCTATGATTGTATAACGAGAGGTTCGTTGGATAAATGATTTACATTGGTTTTGGGTATTATCAAATGGTAGGATATTGTCATGGAGATAGGTGTAAATGTCATGGTACCAGGGTGAATCAAGACCTACGATATCACACACCATCTCACTATTAGGGACATCATACGCCAGGATTAAAAGTTGATCAACTAGAAACTCACAGTCTACATGATCTCTGGGCATGCCAATGAGGGAACCGGTCAAAACCATTGCATCTATTGCCTTATTCTAGACTCTGGGGATCTGTTCAAACTAGATAGAGGTGAAATGCTTTTTAAAGTCATCCACCATACGTTTATATAGCAAAAGCTTATCATCTTTTGTATGAAACTCATTGTCAACTTGTTTGATAATAAGTTGTGAATCGCTAAAGACATGAAGGCGAGTGATATTCCATTGAATGACGATTCTTAAGCTAGTGATTAAAGCTTCATACTCTTCAATATTGTTGGTACATGGAAATGCTAAGTAGAATGAATTTGGGATGTAATCACCTTGAGGGGTGACGGAGAGGACACCTGCACTAGTCCCATTATGTGTATATGACCCATCAAAGTAGAGCACCCATTTATCTATTTTTGCAACTATAAGGACCCCTTCATTAAGAAACTTAGTGACTAATGGATATGCATCGACCAAAGGAGCGTCAACCAACTGATCTGCTATCACCTATCCCTTAATTACTTTTTGATCCACATACTTGATGTCAAATTCACTTAGTAACATGACCCACTTAGCCATGCAACTAGTTAAAGAAGTTTTGGATAATAGGTACTTAAGTGGATCAAATTTTGAGATCAGATTGATGGGATGACTAAGCATGTAGTGGTGATGCTTTTGTGAACTAAATACCACTACCAGGCAATCCTTTTCCATTGGGGAATAATTGATCTCATAACCTACGAGTGTCCTACTAATGTAATAGATTGCTCATTCCTTAGATGATTTGTTGGCCTCCTACAATGATCTTAATAACTAAGCCTTTACAACCATGATTCAGATATTGGACATCTAACTTGAATAGCCATTTCAATCATCATGAAGGTGCATTTAACTTGTCAACCCAAGGATGTGAACTTGAAATGGGCCATCATAGTATGTGCACTAAGAACTCAAAGTACCATTTCATTCTATAGCTAAGGAACACACAATACTGAAAGTAAACTACTTGAAAAGGGATGAAACAAATGTTGAACATCAATCAATGGCTATGCTAAGCTGAAATGCATAACAAGAATAAAAATCTGAGCAACAAACAGGACACTATTCTGTCTACTTTGGTTGTAGGAATAGTCACAAAATAGAATTCTAGTGGCTGCACAAACAGTCAATGCCAGACTTCTAACTAAGTACTAAACAAAAAGTATTACTAAACTAATGCTAAACTAAGAAGAAAAATTTATCATCAAGTGGGCCCCCTTGGATAAATATCCTCTAAAACTAATGAAAACTCATATGCTGAAACATAGAACTTTATTTTATTCACTATGAATCATGAGTACACAAGAGTAATGTATTTGTATTACTGAAAACTGGAGAGTGCAAGTACAATATCAAATCATGAAACTCCTAAAGAAGAAGCATTAGATCATTATTTATACTAACAACTAAACAAGGAAGCCAACTCTATGACTGGGAGGACTCCATTTAGGGGAAAAAAAGAAAATGGAGCGATGGCAGTTATGCCTGCATGGAATCTAGTCAGACATGCATTTCCAAACGTAGATTCAGCTCAACAGTAACACTCGTGCATGCTCGATCATTAAAGTCCACTACAAGGTGGTTACATTCAGTTGCATGAAGAATATTCTACCGTCGGCCTCCTTTGACTTGGAGCGATTCCTTTTTTGGACGTTATGGTGCATGCCCAACTAGCGGTGTCTTCCTCAACTTAGCATATTAAATCTACATGGTAAAGTTAGTATGCATAATAACTGCACATTTATAACCACCTTAAGGAAAATTCATTAACCACATGCAAAATCAATATAGATAATCCACATAATATGCCAAATGTCATTAAAGCTTGCAAAGATAGGATTAAGTCCAATGTCAATGGTTTGAGAGAAACATTATGAAAATACCAACATTTAACTTTAAAGTCCATGACATCTACCAACAAATAAACTATAGATTCTCCCCAAAATTGGACCAAAAACTAGGCTCATCACTCCCCCCAACCTAACTTTTTGCTGGTCCTCTAGCAGGGGAAGGGTTGTTCTTGTGCTTGGTCAAAGCTCTAAAATTTGCAACTGATAGTTGTCCAACATTAGTGGTTGTAGTGCGTGAATCAGGATCCCAATAGAATCCTCCCAATCTGTCAAATCTATTCCATCTCTTCTTTTCTAAAGCAATGTCATATTGGTAGAATATGAAGTTTGGAATAGGCCATATGAGCATGGGTAGTTGGAAAGTCAGGGGAAGCCAAGATCGCCCTTGTGTTCTTCCAATTTGAATATACCTTTCAATCCTCTTTAGTGCTGCAACATAATTGTGGATGGAATGAGGCTCAGCCTGCTTCAGCTCATCAATTAGACTATTCCATATTTGTGATAGACATCTTCTCATAGTTTCCTCCTTTGCTACTGTCTTTACCTCATACTCACTAAAACTTCATCAATCTAAGGCATAATCCTATTGCCATAACTAGGTTTGAGAAGCATTCTATGGAATTCTCTATAAATATCCCTTGGGTTGCTTGATTCAGCTCTAACAGATAGAGGGATAGCAAACTCCAATTGCTTATAAGCTCCATGTTGTTGTTCCTAACTAACCTCATTTTGTACCCAAGACATAAATTCCCTCAATTGGACATCCCCAACATACAATAGTGGGTTCCAATCATGGTCTGGAGTTACAACAAAATTATGCAAATAAAATTCACACAACAAATTCTTCATTTCAGGGAAGGAAATCCTATAAGCATTGAAAAATTCAATGGGGGTGTCAATAGAAGGATGCAAACCTGAGACAATCCTTGACAACTTAAAAGAGAGATACTTCTCTTCCAGGAATAGAGCATAGACCCTTGGAGGGGTCCTACATTCCAAAATTTGTAGTGCCAAAACTACCATATCATCCACCCTCTGCTTCAGGGTGGCAATTTCTGCATCTTTATCTTCAATGTCCTCATCCTTCTTTTGAGTTTCCTTCAATTTCTATTTTTCCTTTTTCCATTCTTCCTCCCTTCTTTGCATTTCTTTCCATAAATTCAAAATTGTTGCATGTACTGCAAAATCAGGAGGATTATGAATTCCTACCAATCTTTTTGTCGATGGTAGCTCCTCATATGGGACTATCTGCATGGACTCAGGCTATCCAATTACCTCTAGCTGTAGGGGTATTGTTTCTTCTTCCACTTATTGTTGCAGGGATTCTCATTATTGTTCTTGCTATGGTTGTAGGAAATACTGCTCTAGTTCTAGCTGTTGCTGCAGGACATCTTGTGTAGGACTTCTTGCTCATGTTGCAAGAAATCTTGATTTCCTCAAACTCTTTTGCAATGTTAGCAAGATCAGCTAGTGTTATATTTGGCGCTCTCCCAAATATGTCCTCTTCTTCGACATTCTCTTGCCCCATTGAAGCTTCAAGGTCCTCGCGTGATGTCTCACCATGCTTAGGGATTTCCTATGGAGGCGTACCAATCATAGGCCTAGTTGGTCTTGATTTCCTAGGAATTTTCTCATGGTTTCCTTTGGCTGCAGGATGAACAGTGTCAACCTTCCTCTTTTTAGAACTTGGCACCTTTCTTTCTATAGGTTGTGTTTTGGCCTTTCCTTTTCTCATTTCTTCTTCTCTCTTCTGTGCCCTAGTTTTCATTAGGGTTTCAAGTGGAATGTCATCATCAGAATCATAGGAAGAACTTTCTTTTTTCTGAATGCTCTGTTCCAAAAGAACTAATTTCTATGGTTTCTTTTGTTGTAGGAGGATTCACACAAGAGCCAACACTAGAGGTTGAAGCACCAAGAGGGGATTTAGTCGTGCTCAATCTCTTGCTAGACCTATGGGGTTGAGGTAAAGCCCTAGGTTGCAAGTGCTCAGGTCTAATTTGATCAACATTTATAAATTCTTCCTAGGTTATTGCAGATACATCATGCAAAGACTTTTCAACCAACAATTTAATCAGACAATGGTGGGAAACAAAATTATCCCTACCTTTTTGGGTCTCAGCCACCATGATTGAGAGAAGATTGTATATCATGTTAGGCACATTCATCCTCCTTCTATGCCTCATGTGATTCAGAAGCTTGGAGTGTACGGAATGCAAATTTGACTAGCGACCCTCATAGGTGATTTATTTGATAACATAAATGGCTATCTGCTTCCATGGCTCGAGCAGAGACATTCTCTTTGTACCCTATTTATCAATGCTCAATGGGGGGTTGTTCAACTCTGTAAATTCAACCGTGGTTGATCTGGCGTCTCTAGAGGTAGGGTAATTTTTGCCATAAGCCGGTAACCTTGTGACCTCTGCAATTATTTCCTTAGTTTCCACAACTTCCAACCCTTTTACTATGGCATTCCCTTCATAAAATGTCTAGGCGAATTCAAGGGCAATGCTTTCATCAAAGCCATCCAGCTTCAAGAAGTAATCTGACCATCCACAATTTCTAAATTTGGCTAGGCATTATTCATCCTACAATAAAATTTCATGCACCGTGGGTTCATTTCAAATTAACCCACCTCCCATTGTATGCAATCAAACAAATGCTTTGTAACTTCTTTCTTGCAATTCTAGTATGAAAATCAAGCTCACTTTCCTATAGTACCTGCTAAATTTTTTAGTGCCAATATCGACTAAATTTTATTTTCTTTGTTTCACCTTTTTTGCTTGCAACTCAAGATTACGACAAGGTCAATAATAGCAAGAGAGGGAGTGATAAAGGGGAATTATGAAGGGAAGAAATGGCAGCTGTAGTTAATGTCACTTCACCCATGCAAGCCGTCCTCTTACTCAAATTTCAAATCAGCTCATTTTAATTTTTCTAATGTAGCCTAGAATAAATTGACACATGGGAAATATATTTACATCTTTTTCTTTCCCCTCCCCCCAACCTAAATTTGGACATGTGTACACACATGCGAGATGAGAGTAGTGATTTGATAGGGAATAATGGAATTTTATGTAAACTTCTATACTAACGTACAATGATTAAACGAACACACTTAAAAGATGATTAAAGATAGCAATTAATGCACACATACTTGAATGTGTGGAAGATTTGCTACAAAGATTGTGGAGAAAGTACTACTTGCCTTTTAGGGAATTAATTGAGGAATTAATGAAAATGAAGTTAAGTGAGGTGAGGTGGAATGAAGTGATGGAAGAGAGAGAAAGGTGGTGATGGATGGGTGGATGGGCAGATGCATGAAGAAATGGACTTCCACATAAGTGAAAGTCCTTATTATGAGAGATTATGTACCTAAATTATCCAAAAGGAGGGACACTAGATCCATTTCCTTTGGCTGCAAGAAGCTCAGGTGGTGAATGTTGGGTGAATTGCTCTAGGAACTCTTTTTTGGAAGCTGGCTTGTGATATAATTTGAGGCGATGACCATTGATAAGTAATTTGAACCTGACAGGGTCAATGGTAGTAAGTTGAATAGATCCATTAGGAAAGACCTCAACAACTTCATATGGTCCTAGCCACCTTGTCTGCAATTTTCTTGCATTGTCCTGGTATCTTGAGTCATAGAGCAGGGCCCAATCTCCTGGTTGGAATTTCTTGTTCTTGATAAATTTGTCATGCCACTTGATTCTCTTATTCTGCACTACTTCTGTATGTTGTAGGGCTGCTCTTCTTATCTCATCCAAAGCATTTAGCTGCATGTTTCTTTCTCTTTGTACCTTAGAAATATCCATCCCCAAATCTATTCCAGTCTGCAGAGTCTCATATTCAAATTCAACTGGCATCATAGTTGTCCATCCATACAACAACTCAAATGGGGTGAAGCCTGTAGTTGTTTTCCAGGTTGTCCTACGGGCCCAAACAACTTTTGGTAATATGTTTTCCCAATCCTTTCTATGAATAGCTATTGTTTTAGTCAGAATGACTTCAATTTCTCTGTTGGTCACCTCAACTTGGCCATTAGCCTGTAGGTGATAAGGAGTAGACTTCCTATGCCTTATGTTGTACTCATTAACTAGTGCTGCAACAAGGGTTGATGTGAATTATGCCCCTTGATCAAACACTATTTATCTTGGGACTCCATATCTTGTGAAAATATCCTCATAAAGAAATTCTACAACCTTGTTATCTCTTGCATGCTTCATGGCCTTAACTTCTATCCACTTTGTCACATAATAAGTGCATACCAATATATAAGAATTACCATTTGATGGAAGTTCAAGGGGTCCCACAAAATCCAATCCCCACTTCTCAAAGGGCATGATTATTACCTAAGGGCATAGTGGAATCTCATCGGATCTAGTTGGTCTGCCCATTCTTTGACATGTATCACATTTTCTAGTATACCTTCCTACATCCTTGTGGAGTGTTGGCCAACAATATCCCATGTTCAAAACCTTCATTACTATCCTCTTGACTGCAAAGTGTCCTCCACATGGTTCATTATGGCATGTATGCAAAATTTCATATGTCTCATCTTCTCTTACACACCTCCTCATGACATGGTCAGGTCTAGTATAAAACAAACATCCAACAATCCAAGAGAAAGGAAAAGATTTTTCAATGAGTTCCCATTTCTCTTTTGGAGAGAAGTGAGAAGGAACTCTATTTGTGACCAAGTAATTGGCTATGTCGGCATACCAAGGTGTTTTTACACTGAGGGAGAATAGATGCTCATCAGGGAAAGAGTCATATATGGGTTGATTGTCTTCTGATGTAGTTAGCCTTGAAAGAAAATCTGCAACAACATTGGCCTTCCTTGGCTTATCCACAATGGTTATATCAAACTCTTGCATAAACAATAACCATCTTGGTAATCTACCTGTGATCAAAGGTTTATTCATGAGATACATAATGGTTGCATGATCAATGTGCACAAATATTTGGTAGCCTGTTATGTAATGTCTAAATTTGTTCAGTGCATAGATTGCTGCCAACATTTCTTTTTCTATCACTGTATAATTGAATTTGGCTCCTTGTAAATTTTTGTTGACAAAGTAAATGGAATTTTCAACAGCTCCTTTCTATACTAAGACTAATCCTATGGAATAATCTGATGCATCAGTATGGATGTGGAAAGGAAGCTCCCAATTAGGCCCTTTGAGTATAGGAGCATGAGTCAAAGTTTCCTTCAAGTCAGAAAATGCATTATCACAGGCTTCAGTCCTTTGAAATTCAACATCTTTAGTGAGAAGAGTGTACAATGGTGCTGCTACCTTGCTGAAATCCTTCATGAAACACCTATAATAACCTGCATTTCCCAAGAAACTCCTAACATCCTTCTATTTTGCATGTGTGGGTAGATTTGTGATTACCTCAATATTTGCAGGATCTACATGAATTCCCTTATGGGAGATGTAGTGGCCAAGAACTACACCTTCCTGCATCATCATGAACCAATTTTCACTGTTTAAGGACAAGTTTTGGTCTTCACATCTTAGTAGGACTCTTCTGATATTTTCCAATGCTTGATTAAAATCAACATCATAAGTGGTAAAGTCATCCATATAAATTTCCATGCAATCATGAGAAATGTCTGAGAATATGCTAATGACTTCCCTTTGAAAAGTTGCAGGTGCATTGCATAAGCTAAATGGGAGAATTCAATAGGCATAGGTCCCCCATGGATAGGTAAATTTAGTCTTCTCTTGGTCCTCTGGTGCAATTTGGATCTGGTTGTAACTGTTGAATCCATCTAGAAAAGAAAAGTATTGCTTTCCTGCAAGTGTATCCAAAACTTGATCAATGAAGGGTAAAGGAAAGTGGCCCTTCTTGGTGGCAACATTAAGCTCCCTATAATCAACACAAACTCACCATTTTCATCCTTTCTTGGGCACAATCACTAATGGAGACACCCACTGACTATCTAAAATGGGGTAGATAAATCCCGCATCTAGTAATTTATGTCGTTCTTCTTTCACAATCTCTCTTAGTGCAGGGTTAATTCTTCTTTGTGGTTGTCTTACTGGGGTGCAATCATCTTTGATGTAAATCTTGTGTGTAAAATTTTTAGGATCCAATCCCTTCATATCATGATAATCCCATGCAAATGCATGTTGATGGGTCCTTAATAGGTTTGCCAATAACAATTGTTTTTCTTCATTCAATTTACTATTAACATTCAAATATTTTCCTTCTGACACCTGTACTTGTGTAGTTAACTCTATCATGGTTGCTTCATTAACACATGGTACCTTTAGCTCATATGGAAGCAGTGTATGGGACATACTTGTTGTTGCAGAAAGTTTGTCTACAAGAATAGTGGCTGCAAGAAGAGCATCTGCAGGAAGAACGTCTATAGGAATAGTGGCTAGAAGAAGAGCAGGAAGAAGTGTCTTGACTAGAGTAGCAAAATGAGAAAATGATGCTTCCTCCACTTCACAATGGTTCTAAATGATGTTATCCAATACTTCATCCTCATCTTGGAGCTGTATGAAAGAGCTTCTGCCTAGCATCATAAATTATGCCATAGAGTTAACTTCCTCAACCTCTTCACCAACATGTGGCCATATGGGATTATCTTCATCATGAGATGGGTGAGCAGGTGGATAAAGATCAAAATTTTTAGTGCTTCTCCCATCTGAAATGGTCATGTCACCTGACCAACATCCAATGTATGCATCTGCAGTTGCTAACCATGGCCTTCCAAGAATAATAGGATACCTGCCTAGTGTAGCTTTAGGAGAAAGAATCATAAAGTCTGTTGGGTGCTCCTAGGAGTTTAGAACTACCACAAGATCATCCACTATACCATCAGGCTTAACAATAGAGCTATCAGCAAGCTGAGGGATAGTAGGATTAGATCTCATGCTTGTGATATTTAGTTGCTATAGGGTGTCTTTGGTCATTACATTTATTTGGTGCCCCTAAATCAATCAAAGCATTCTTTACTTGGATCCCGTTTATAACAAGTACTACCATAGGACTGCTTGGGTCATTATACTTGGGAATAGTCACTTTTCCCAACATGATTTCAGCTAGCTATCTCACCACATGAACTGTAGTTGGGTCCTTTTTCCTACTTAGCTTCTTAAGAAATGCCTCCTTGATTGCCTTGTATAGATTGGAACATACTTTATGTCCTGAAATAGAGGTATCTGGAAACATATGTGCTTCATCTGATCCAAGATATCAAAAGTGGTATCCTCCTTTTCTTCCTTCTTCTTGGAAACTTCTAATCTCTGAGGAAATGGTAGCTCTTGTTTAGTTTGCTTCACTTGTACTAGTTCATGATTTTTAGGTACACTAGGCTAAATTGGATCATTCAAAGGCTCCTCTTCCTCTTCCACAGGAAGCTCAGTGATAATGGGCTTGGAAGGGGTCAGTAGAGTAATACCTGAATGCAAGTGGATCACTTACACCCACAACATATGCAGGGAATTGATTTGAATCAGTAGAATATGCAGACTGTTGTTGTGATTTGTTATTTGGATTGGGTGTGGGCTAAGCTAGTAGTTGAGTAGGTTTAGGTGCATTTGAGCTTGGATTAGCAAGTGGAGGCATTATAGTAGGCTGCTGGGGCTGAGAAGGTGGCTGCATGTAACTGGTTGTCTAAGTAAGAAATTGTTTCCCTCCTCTCCATTGATTCATTTGTTTCCAATTTCCTGGAGGTGGCTGCCAATGCCCTTGAAATTGCTGCCAATTCCCCTAAGGTTGCTGCCACTGGGGTGGAGAATTCTGATGACTGGGCCAAGCATTTGGAGGGTTACTCCAAGGCTACGATGGATATCCTCCATAATTGGGTGGATATGAGGGCTGCCATTGGTTACCAAATGAATAGGAATTAAAATATGGCCTAGCATAGGACAGTGGATCCAATGGAATACCTTGTCTTGGAGCCCAAGACTTCCTTTGTGCAACATAGTAGACTTGGTCTTCTTCAATCTAGATTGGATTGAACTCAGGTGGAACCTGCTTGCTTTCAAGATTAGCCACCATCTTACATCTGCAGTCCTTCTTCTTTTGTTTGCAGTGGGGGAAATACTCTGTCAACATTGTCTCTGCTTCCTCTTGCTTCTTCTTAGCTTGAAGTGTATCTAGCTAAGTAGCTAGATTATTGATAATGTCTTGATTGAAGTCTACCAGCAAATGAGGAATCTCCATTCTTGAGACTCGACTGGTAGTTGACTTACCCATGGAAGATTGGTAAGCTCTCCCTTTCTTTCAAGCTGCCCTAGAGTAGTTTTGGCATATTTTCTTGATATCTTCCCAAGGAACTTGGGAGATATCTCCTCCTCCCATGAGGTCCAAGGCATCAGTGCAACTATCATTGATTTCTCTCAGCAAAAGCAACTTTTGTGAATCTTCATTAAGTAGATGGTGTGGAGATTTTTGTAGGAAAAACAAAAACCTTGCAATGTAATCTTCCAGGCTCTCATCTTCCTTTTGCTACATCCTAAAAATGTCACCTCCTCTTATGTCATTGCCTCTGCAATATTCCATGTATTTCTCAAGGAATTTTGTCTTCATGTCTTCCCAAGTTTCCACAGTATCTTTGCTTAGGCTCATGAACCATCTTAATGCAACCTCTTTCAAACTGGTAGAAAATAGCTTAAGCCTATGGGCATCAATAGTATAATCATAGCTTCTGTAGAGTATGTGAAATTCAAATAAAAAGGTATCTAGATCTTTTATGACAAGTCCATAAAAATTTGGGAGTGTTGAGGCAGGAATGTTCTTGTTGCTGTCAACTTCATTTTGATGGGCAATGGGGAAAGGAAAAGCTGGTTGGTTAGGTATGTTCCTATTTGCATCACCCATGCCTACTTGATGTGGTTCCAAAGCAAAGGGGTTCTCAAGCTGATTTTGATCTTCAGAAGAGACTTCAGAACTATTCAGATCAGGATATGCATCAACAAAAGGGGTGTGGATCTTCTGGTAAATTCTGATAGTCAACTAGCTAGAATGGATTAGGATTGTTAGGAAGGAATCTCCCATAAGCATCCCTTCTCCTTCCTCTATTCATGCAGTATCACTCACTATCAATCAACTCACACAAAGAATTGGTAAAGAATAAGGGGGTCATTACTTCCTAAATGAGGATACACTAAGAACAACTTCCAGAAACACTAAAGCAAGAAAAGCTACCAATGACTCCAAAGATTCCCTAGTTTGACACCATCCCCAACAATGACGCCAAAAATGTTGGCCTCCTACAATAATCTTAATAACTAATCCTTTACAACCATGATTCAGAGATTGGACATCTAACCTGAATAGCCATTTCTATCATCATGAAGGTGCATTTAACTTGTCAACCCAGGGATGTGAACTTGAAATGGGTCAGCATAGTATGTGCACTAGGAACTCAAAGTAGCCATTTGATTCTACAACTAAGGAACACACAATACTGAAAGTAAATTGCTTGCAAAGGGATGAAACAAATGTTGAACATCAATCAATGACTATGCTAAGATGAAATACATAACAAGAATAAAAATTTGAGCAACAAACAAGACACTACTTTGTCTGCTTTGGTTGTAGGAACAATCATAGAATGGAATTCTAGTTGTTGTAGGAATAGTTGATGCCAGACTTCTAAGTACTAAACAACAAGTAATACTATGCTAATGCTAAACTAAGAAGATAGATTACTCACCAAGTGGGCTCCCTTGGATAAGTATCCTCTAAAACTAATGAAAACTTAGATGCTCAAACTCAAAACTTTATTTTATTCACTGTGAATCATGAGCACAAAAGAGTAATGTGTATGTATTACTAAAAATGGGAGAGTGCAAGTACAATATCAAATCGTGAAACTCCTAAAGAAGGAGCATCATATCATTATTTATACTAACAGCTAAATGAGGCAGTCAACTCCATGACTGAGAGGACGCTATTTAAGGAAAATAGAGAAAATGGAGCGATGGCGATCATGTGTGCATGGAATCTAGTCAGACATGCAAGTCCAAATGTAGATTTAGCTCAACCGTAATGCCCGTGCATGCTTAATCATTAAAGTCCACTACAAGGCGATTATGTTCAGTTGCATGCAAAATCTTTTGTCATCGGCCTCCTTTGACTTGGAGTGATTCCTTTGCTAGATGTTATGGTGCATGCCCAGTTGGCAATGTCTTCCTCAACTTAGCATATTAAATCTGCATGGTAAAGTTAGTACGCATAATAACTGCACATCTATAACCACCTTAAGGAACATTCATTAATCACATGCAAAAGCAATATAGATAACCCACATAATATGCCAAATGTTATTCAATCTTGCATTGATAGGATTAAGTCCAATGTCAATGGTTTGAGAGAAACATTATAAAAATACCAAAATTTAACATTAAAGTCCATGACATCTACTAGAAAATAAACTATAGATTCTCCCAAAAATTGGACCGAAAACTAGGCTCATTAGGATTCATCATGTTGTGCTAATAATGCCCCAGTGCAATAGCGGTAGATGAGATGTACAACAAAAGTAGTTTTCCTAGAATAGGAGGTATCAAAATAGGTGGATGACCCAAGTACTCCTTAATTTTTTTGAAGCCTTGTTGACATTCTGAATCCCACTTGAAAGCGATGTCTTTACATAGTAGATGGGTGAATTATTGACACTTGTCAGCGAGCTAAGCTATGAAGCATCTAATGAACTATAGCTTCCCTTGAAGTCTCCTTAATTGCTTTAGATTACATGGTGGGGGAATTTCCATAATAGTCTTAACCTTTGTTGGATCTACCTCGATACCCTTTCGGGACACTATGAAGCCCAATAGCTTTCCAAATGTGACCCTGAACACACTTTTTTGGATTTAGATGCAGTTTGTAATGTTCTAGCCGTTCAAAGATTTTCTTTAGGATCATGGGATGCTCTTCTCTTGTTTTGGACTTCCCCAATAATTCATCAACATAATCTTCCATTATTATATGTTTGAGGTCATGGAAGATTACAGTCATAGCACACTGATAAGTTGCCCCTGCATTCTTAAGACTGAAGGGCATGACATTATAGTAGAAAATGCCCCAAGGGGTAGTGAAGGAAGTTTTATGTTGATCCTCTTGTGTAATTATGATTTGGTTGTAGCCATAAATCCATCCATGAGGGATAGCATCTCATGCCCTATTGTAAGATCCACCAACATGTCAATGTTTGGGAGAGGGAAATCATCCTTAGGATAGGCTTTATTGAGATCCCAAAAATTTGTACAAATTTTGATGTTCCCATTTGGTTTGGTGATAGGCACGATGTTGGATATCTAGTTACAATAGTCAATAGGTTTTATGAACTTAGCCTCTAATAGTTTCTCCAATTCTTTCTTGACGAGCAAAGCTACCTAGGGATGCATTTTTCTTAGCTTTTGTTTGACAGGTTTAGCATCTAGATGAACATCCAAATGATGTACAACTAGTGCAGGATCTAATCCTGGCATGTCTAAATAGTTCCATGAGAAGTTGATGATTCCTTGTTTTAATAGGTTGATGATGATAAAATTCTCGTCCTCTAACAATGATTTGGATACATATGTGATCTTAGGTTCTTCTTTTGTTTCCAGATTGACTTCTTGTGTCTCTTTGATTAAGATGGAATACCATTCAGACAAGTGAGCTCCTACAAGGGGAAGATGAACATCCCCAGCCTCTAGTGCCTCATCAAGGTTTTCACTATCGGATACATCCATTATTTTGAATTTTGATGAGTCAGGAAGTCCCTTAGAGAGGTTTCACTAGATGACCCTTGTTTTATTTTGCTTCTTTTTACTTTTGTAGTTAGGGTGTTCATCTTCCCCCAATCTCATGAGATGCACGTAAGTGTCCACTAAAGGAAAGGTGTTGATAGGTGTGCTACTTTGTAAGTCCCAATCAATAAGCTCAGGATGGCAAATGGATAAGATAATGGTAAAGATGGATGTGGAGTCCAATAGGGAAGGGAGATATACATCATCATAAGAGAGTATGATGGTTTCTTCCTTGGGTATGGTTTCAAGGGAATCATTATCCACATTGAAATTATTAGAGGTAATAGTTGATGGTGCAGGACCCTTTTTATTTTTATCATAGCCTAAGCCCAAATTTTTAGGTCTCACAGGAGTGTCAATAGGCTATAATTTTCCTTGTTCTTCTACACCAATACCTCCCCCTTGATAATTGTATTTTTCAGCTAACTTGGAAGCATGAGGATAAGTATTATGAAAGTATTCAATAAGAGGTAGGAAGGCTCATGTTCTTTCGTATATATCCATTGACTGATATTATCATCTGGTTGATCTTGTCAGGTCCCAAGAGATCGAAAGGAGCTAGACCCCACATTCTTTGAGCTAAGTGTTATTGTCTTCTCTTCTTCTTTTGGTGTAGACTAAGAAGGTTGACCATATGTACGAGGAGATGGTGGAATGGTTGCAACATTTAGAGACACACGCATCTTGTATTCCCCACAACCTTTATCTATGATCTGGACCTTGGCGATTATGGATTTAGAAGTGGTGTATGTAATGGATGATGTAGTGGATGATGGATTAGTGGATGGATTGGAAGATGATGTCTGAGGTGCCCCCACTTTAACTCCTGGATAGTAGTGGGAGTGAGGGAAGGAAGCTTCTAAAGCACAATAATATTCAAAGGGTTGTAGATCAGCATGTATGATTACTTCCATCCCATTGAATGGGAACTTTAGAAATTGATGGTAAGTGGACAAAACATCCTGCATGGTGTGAATCCATGGGAAGCCAAGGAGGAGATTGTATGGGAGGTCTAGATCAAGGATATGGCATGTGGTGTATTGCACTACGGGGCCAACTTGAATTGGAAGACAAATGATTCCTTTAGAATCCCTATCAACGTTGTCATAAGTTTTGATGGTGATAACTTGATTATTCAAGTCAACATGGGTATACCCTACCTGTTTTATGAACTTTAACATATAGAGGTTGAGGGCAGAGCCATTATCTACTAGGATCCTTTTTACTTTATGATGGGCTACAAGTACTTTGATGTGGAGGGGATGATTATGGTTCAAATCGATGGATGGCATATCATTTTGATTAAATCCCAATTGGTATGTTGATGCTGAGAGCTCATAGGAGTTGGTTGGAATGACATGGAAGGATCAGGAATAGAGATGCGGGTGTGACGGGTCATAACAACACACTACGGATCTTTACCCTTGATGTGGAGCATGGACATGCGTGGTTCAACTTGACTGATGTACATGAAAATACCATCATAGTTATGGGGTACATTCTTATAGATGACATTATTTGTCTTGTTATTTTGGTTATTATTATTGCCTGACCCAGGATTGGCATTGGAGGTATTGGCACCTTGGTTGTGCTTAGGGAAAGCATTTTGATATATTTGAAGTTGAGCATTGGATGACATCACCTGATTAGCATCCACTATTATATCTCCTTGATCTATAAGATATTGCATATATGTTTTAAGTCCCTGACATTTGTTAGTGGAATGACCTTTAATTTTATGAAAGTCCAATACTCGTTTTCCCTATACCAGACTAGTTTTGGTTTGGAATTATTAAAAGGATTAGTCATAGGATAGGTGATTGGATAACTTGCTTGTAGGAGCCTCTTGAAGATGACATCTAAAGACTCTCCTAAGGGAGTAAATGAAAATTTATTGTTCCCTTGGTTATTCTGATTGGACTGTTGAGGAAGATGAGGTGTACCTTGCAATACATATATGACATTGGCGATCGATTATTGATGAGGGACATATTATGTTCTTTGTGAGGTATTGGTTACTTGGACATGCTTGGTATTAGTGACACCATCATTGACAACACTTTTTTTTTTGTTCCAATAACGAGACTTATCTCTAAATGACTTATTCTTATCAGAGTTATAGATTTTGACTTGTCCTTTGGCAATAAGGGCACTCTCAATGGTAGTACCCTTTTCTATGACCTCTGAAAAGGAGGTGACACAATGAAGATTAAGGTTATGTTCCATGTTTGGATGAGCATTTGATACAAATATGGTCACCATGTCTTTCTCACTGAGATGAGAATTTAGTCGACTAGCCAAGGCACACCACCTTTGTAGGTAACTTGCGAAGGTTTCTCCCTCACGTTGTTTTTATTTTAGAAGATCTAAGGTATCAATGTCCTTCTCAAATTTGAAGGATAAGTGTGCAATGAATTTATCTGAAAGATCCATGAAAGAAGAGATTGAACCCTTTGGAGGACCCATAAACCATCCTAGAGCTATCCCCGTTAGGCTTTTTAAGAACCGTTGCAAGAGATAGTTGTCATTGTGCAGGACTTCTTGGCAATGTGTGTAGAATTTAGAGATGGTTTCTTGGATCTTTGGTTACTTTTCACTTTTCAAGCTTTGGAATTTCAAAGTGTTTAGGGAAAGGAACAAGTGAAATCAAGGGATCAAACAGATAGGGGAAAATCTCTTCAAATTTGAAATAATTTTTGAATGTCCTTGCTTGTAAGTCCTTTAACGTGGCTTTTATCTCTTCCCACTCCTTCTTGACAGATGTTGATGGAGGAGGATTAGATGGATTGGGCTGATTGTAGGAAGCATGATGTCGATATGATGGAGATGGAGTTGAAGTGGTTTGGTTGTATGATGGTGGAGGTGGATATGAAGGAGTTTGCTAATACTGATTGGGATATGCGGATTGGGGAGTGGCATAAGATTGTTTATGTGATGGCATATTTTTATAATACAAAGAGGAGGTCCCTTGCTAATATGATGAGTACTTGCTAATTTGAGGTGGAGGCACCCTACTAATATGATGGCTATTATTGGGAGTAATATGGATTGGATTGATAATTGTAAGTAACATGTTGTTGGGAAGCGTAAGGAGGTTGTTGTGGATTGGGAAGCTGATAGTGGATGTTTTGTTGCAGATGCGAAGGAGTAGCATAGGATGGTTTTTGTTGGGATTGTTTTGGATTGTGGTAAGGATAACCGGGGTTAGGATTGGATGCAACAAATTGTGTGTAATAGGTGCTTTGTGGGTGGTATAGGTACTGGGTAGCAAGGTTGTCTGGAACTTGTTGGTGGGATTGCTATGGTTCTATTAGGATTTGTGAATGCGGAGGGGGTTGTTGGTAAGATGTTGGTTGCTTATAAAGAGGATGAGATGAAATTTGAGGTCGCTAAGGGACCCATGGTTGATGGAAGGATGGTATTTATTGTGATATTTGTTCATGCAGAGGGGCTTACGACTGATGGGAAGGCTGTGACGGATCTCCCTATGACTGATGCGGGGGTGGTTGTTGTTGTTGTGATAGGATTGGGATATTTTTCTGTGGAGGTTGTTGGTGAGGTGGTTGAGATGGGATGTGAGTATGTAGTGGCAGTTATTGTGGATTGCCTTGCGGTTGATATGAAGATGGGATATTGCCTTGAGGTGGTCATTGGGATGTGAACAGAGGTGGTGGTAAGTTTGATGCAAGTGTAGATCTAGGAGGCAGAGGTGGTGCAATGAAAGGATTTCCCCCAATATTCCTTGGTAACTGACCCAATTGATTTGGTGGAAGAGGTGGTGTGGACGGTATGGGGGTTGAATCTTGTGAGATATTCAGATTTGGTGGATTGAAAGGACCTTGTGGCATACCTAGACTAAAAGGATTGTTAGGATCAAGGCCTTGGGGAATGTTAGGATCAAGCGATGCTCCCATAACTAAAATTGGAACCCGAGGAAGTGGTATAGGGGGTACTACTTGATAGAGCACAACATTTCCAAACCTAGGTTGATACCAATTATCTTGTGGTGGACCCTTACGGATGTATGAATTGCCTGGATTATTCTATGAATTTTTTGGATCTTGAGACACTGGGGGTGCAAGAGGTGTGATATTGACATATTTTGATAAATTGAGCCTTAGAAATGGTTTGAATCCCTTCAAGAGTAGGGTGGCAAGGATTTTATCCCCACGCTCATTAAGGAGATGATCCATCATTTGGACATTGACGGGGTTGTTAAGATATTCATCAACCGTGACCTCAGGTTGGTTGACCATGCTCTCGTCAATAGGAGGCGATGTGGTGTGGACTTCAGTATTGGATTGTGATGAGCCACCATTGGTGGGATTTTGAGGAATGTGAGGCTAGGTACCTTGGGCCTATTGTTCTGCCATGAGTTTCTTTGCTTGCGATCAGGTGGTAACAAGCATGAATGTTCAAAAATACTAGGTGAACTAAGATGACACTAAGACCTAGGATGCAACTAAATGAATGACCTAGATGATGACTAAAGGATTAAATGGATGAGATGATTGACTGATTGATTGATTGATTGATTGATTGGGATGAGATGATTTGGATGACATATTAGATTAGATTGGATTTGATTGGATTGGATAGTTGATAGGATTGGATAATTGGTTGGATTGGATTGCCAAGATTGACTCTAAACCAAGTTTAGGGGTTTGATTAGGTGACATAAGGAACTGATGATTGGATTGGATTATGACAAGCATGATTATGACACCGAATCTACCTCAAGATGGAAATAGATTGATTGGGCCATAGATGATTACTAACTCAGGACAGATGACAATCCTAAGCAAGTGTGAATGATGATGATCAGGACTGGACACCCAAGCCAACTTGGATAAAAACCCCTAAAATGAAGTCTAGGTGATTGGGATCAATGAAACGATGATGGATATGCACTCTAGGGATGTTCTAAGATGCACCTATATGATTCGATTGATGGATTGATGAATTTTGGAAAATGCAAACAGACTAAAATGACATTAACGGGCAGGTGGATGATGATTATTTTTTTTCAATCACAACAATAGACTTAGAAAACAATAGGCTTTCAGTTCCTAAAAGGATTAACTCTCGAGAATTTTGTATGGGAAGCACACACCTCTATGTAGTGCAAATTTTCCCCTCTAGGTGACAAGTTCACCTATCTAAGGACCACATATTCACCTATATGTCTAGCAACTTCACCTATATCTAGGACTCAAATTCTTCTGTCTCCTCAGAAGCCAAAAGAAACAGGAAGACTTGCGATGCAAATTCTCCTATCTAAGGATAGGATCACCTAAATGTCAAGCAGGATCGCCTGTCTAAAATGTAGGATCTCCTAAATCTCTTAACTACCAAAAGGGGAATAGGTGGACACAATTTTCAAGAACGCCTATTGAGGGTGAAAAATTCACCTATTTCTTGAGATGTACGACTATGGGAAAAATTTCCTATCAGGGATGACAAGTTTACCTAAGTCTTGAACTATACGAAGGAGGTCAAAATCGCCTATCAGGGTGACAAATTCACCTATTTCTTAGACTGTATAGATGAGGGTAGTAGGAACGGACACAAGATTAACCGTACAAACAATAGGTTTGCTTATTCTAGGGAGTGTACAGATACAAATGAGACACAAATTTTCCTAAGGGTTTGAAAAAATTGCCTATTCTAGGAATAGCCGAACGTGGATGACTCGGATTAGATGCAGGATTTCCCCTATGTACAACAGGTTTGCCTAAGGAGGTGACAAGATCGCCTATTCTAAGGGAAAAGGGGGACTTGACAGGTATAGACTAGACACAAACTCGCTTATGGGATTGGAAAAATTGCCTATTTTGGGAAATAGGCAGACATGGGGTCACCTAACTAAGGGAACCACAGGGAAATTTTCCCTTGACAAGGATAGACTCGCCCAAAGGATGACCTAGACTAGAGAATGACACAAAATCATCCCTTTATAGGGCAAGATCTCTTGTCCATAGTGCAAATTCACCTCTGTGTGAAGAAAATTTTCCTTTAAGGGTAGGGGCAAACTGTAGCAAAGGACAAAAACACAACAAACAAAGATCATAATGGCTAAGCTGACTTGGGCTGAATATAACCACTAGTATCACACAATGAAGACACGCCAGGCTGCACAATCCTAAAATTAGCATGAAAGGTTTACAAACTTGATGTAGGCCCACCATCTTGAGCAGACAACCCAAGGTTAATACTCCGTGATACCAGGGTGGTTCTCTGGATCACCCTTTCTCGTGAAGGTAGATAGCTAGCGATTCAGTGGCATAGGGTCATCAACAGATGCCACGAGCTCACTTTCACACTCTCTCTTGGAGATTTTGTAGTCTACCACAAAGATTTCTATCTCAACCCAATGGAGTATGTGGTGAGTAACTTCAAGGTACAGTGCGCATCCCCTACACTTCACCAAGCCACAAGTAAAACACAGGTCTCTATCTAGGCTATACAAGGCTATCATGTGCGTCCTCTATGTATGCTAGGTATGTGAGGTACAATCATGAACACCAGCCCATCACAAGCATGGGTCAGGAGCCCCAGTAAGGTATTGGAAACTCAAACCAACCCTGCACGTCTTATCTAGGTATCACCCTAGCTTTAACGCTTCGCTAAACACGACGTGAATGGATTGGGGTACAACTTTAGTTCTCCCCCCTTTATATACCTCGTCGGTAACACGTGGTTGGAATCGTCCCCTAGGTGATGAAATCCTAGGTAGGTCCCACTAAAGGAAGGAAATACTAGATGCTTCGGCTGGTCCCTAGGCTCTCACGTAGTGCAAGGGGAGAGCTTAGACACACTAGCATTTCTTGGGTAGACTTGACTAGACTGGAACAAGATATGATTTCTAATCACCCAGGATCACCGAAAGGTGTAAGGGGAGTGGATAAGTCAACGAATTGCTCCCAAACACAACAAACAAAGTTTATTGACCTTTAATTAAGCTATGTGTTCCTAGATTAGTGAGAAAAATAATAGACAGAGCTAACTACAGTCTGGGACTACTCGTCCTGCAACACATGTGTTAATAGTTTTCACCTCTGACCTTGGACAAACAAGGGTGAACAAGCTGCACAAATCATTAGTTAAATGCCATAGATCACCACCACACAAGTTAATGGATCAGTGCCCAAAATCAAAACCAAGTTGTAGCACAAAATCAAATAATTAAGGGTTCTAGAATACCTCAGGTTCACCCCTGTGTAGGAGGAGTTTGCCTCTATCTGTGAGGTAGGTTTTCCTATTCAAGTGGATGGGAAAATTCACAATCGCCTTTTCAAATGGAGAGGTGTATACGATTTTACCTCTATAACTAGAGCGCGTTCTCCTGTTCTAGTTGGTCTTTTGTGTACCCAACTCTGTGTCAAGTGAATTCACCTATCGTCTCAAATACGCCCTTGTCCATGGAGAGGTGAAAACATGTTTGCTTATGTTGCCTTAGGTTTGCCCCTGTACTTAGCAAATTCACCCCGAGGGGGCGGATTTTCCCCTACGTGTAAAATATGAACTTGTAAAATTTAAAACAACAACAAATAATCAAAGTGACCCATGACGTGGGTCCCACCAGGCATGCCATAAATGTGTGCAAGTAAATTTTCCCACTCTAAGATGAAAAATTGAACTAATGCAATGAAGAAAAACACTAACAAAACACAAGAAAATGGAACTTTTTACCTTATTTGAGTTGATAGTTTGGTTGAACCTTGTTGATGTTTGAATGTGTGCTCCTTTGTTGGAAAAATGACTTGAATCCTAGCTCTAAATTATCTTGAGATGATGAGGAATGCAATGGTGATTGTGGGTAGTTGAATGGGTGCAAGATGTGAGCTCAAATGGGGTTGCAACAATGGAGGATGCTTGGATGCTTGAGTGTGTGCTTGATTGCTTGAATGCTAAAGTGGATGATTGCAAATGAAGGGAATTTCCACCATTTTTAGGGGAAGTTCCTCTAAAAAATGGAGGGATAGGATCAAACTAAGATGGACAAGATCAAGGGCTAGGGTTAGTTGAGAACTCACAAGCCCTCACATCTTGACATGTGGTAGGTGAGATGGCAAGGAGGAGATGATGTGGCTATGACATGGAGGTACCTTTTTGTACCTTGGGATTGGACAAGATATCCTCATAAAGGAGGTCCTTGTCCACATGTGGTAAAAGGACATGTGAGGAATTAAAAATTCCTCAAATATCCACATGGGGTTGAGAGAAGGAATTTTAAATTCCTTAAAATGCATTGGGGGATTAAATTTGAATTAAAAATTCATATGGGGAAGGGGTTTCCTTCTCCAAAAGGAGAAAGCATTTAAGGCTATTGACTTAGGACACATTCCATAAATGGCATGAAGATTAGGTTAGTTTAAGTAGGTGATTAAGGTTGTGCAAGCATGGGGTTAGGAAAATTAATGATGGATTAAGGACAAGTGGGAGGTGTAGGAGGATGTGACCCTAATTATGATGAAGGGTGTGCACATCCTAATCATAGATTAATTAAATTAATTTGGATTAGAGAGGATTATGGAGGATGTGACATGAGGAGAGAGAAAAAGATGAATTAAAAATTGATTTAATTCATTTAGGTTAAAGTGACCAAATTAAATAAATTGGATTATTTATTTAATTTAGAGATGAAAGGGATAAGGTATTTAATTGATTTATCAAATACCTTAGAGACATTAGGCTATAGGGCAATATTAATTAAACAATAAATTATTTAATTAACATGGACGAGAAATTTAGAATATAGGAATACAAGAGTGAATTTGACCATATGGGTGTGGTCAAATTTAGGTGTCTACAGATACCATGTTAGATTTTTGAAAAACACGACACAAGATCAAACAACAAACAAGAACACCTTCCTCACATGAGAGTTGTAAACAAGAATTTTCTATTTCCTCAACAAGAAAAAATTTACATAATGAATGAATACAATGAAGGAGAGTGCTTATAAGAGAAAACCCTACATGATAAAGGGGTTGGATCATGACACATGTTATCCTATGTGATGAGATATAATGTCTAACAATATCTCACTCTAGTAATAGAAAAAAACACTCCAAGTTTAGCTTAAGTGCATGAAGTGAAATTAGACTAATAATCAATTAAAGATTAATTAATTATTAGCTAATGCATGATTACTTTAACAGGGTAGACTTGGATTAAGTAAAGTCTAAAGCCATGTATACTTATTCAACCTATTCTAGTTTAAAATTTTGTACCTAGCCTTGTATAATGCACGAGTAATGATTTAACTTACTAGGGTATTACAAATGTGAGTAGAGAAATTAAATATATGGCTATTTAATTATATGTTACTTTAAAAGGGTGGATATCATAGTATTGTTGGCATATGTATTCTAGTGTTGTCATTGACCCGGTCCACATGTCAACATTTGTCTATATTGGAAGGCAGAGTGAAGAACAGGGTATCTAGTTGAAGCCATAATTTTTCAAGTAGTTTGCATTACCGGGTTATCAGTTTTGGTTGCGGATCTCAGGAAAGGTCATTGGGCATATGAAATGTCTTACTCTCAAGTTTTGTGCTATCACATCAAGTGGTGTATGAGTTAGGAGATCCGATTGTTTGATTTTTTGTTCATTTGTATATGAAGGCCAACTAAGCGAATGTTTGGTGTTTTGGATATTTAAGATAGAATTGTTTAAAGTATTGTTGATGTTTTGGGTCTTATCTATGCTATGGACGACTTTGGTGGATGCGCCTTAAAATTTATTCATGATTTTTGGAAGATATTTTCTATTTCATCAGAGCCAACATATAGTGATTGAAATCTTGGTAGCGGATATATATATGAGATCGATTAATTCATTTTGGTGTGAATATGTGTGAGTTCTATATGTGTTGATGTGTGTGCAAATATCAAAAGATCAGTTGAGTGTTTTTATTTGTGCAGAAGAGGATTTTTTTTTTTTGAAGTGAATTAAGGCAGAGCAGAGCGAAGTGTAGAATCTGATCTATAAGCCTAACCAGAACTGTAATTAGGTATTTGTAGATGCTATCTATTCAGTTCAACCTTTTTTTGTAATCCAAATATTTTGTAAGGCAGTGAGCCTTCCTTATTTTGAGCAGTGAGTTCTAGGTGGTGTGCTTGAATGCAAGTGCATTCCCATTTTGTAAAAAACTGTATTTGAGTACTCAAATTGTGGATTGACCTCCACTGTGGTTTTTCCCCTAATAGGGTTTCCATGTAAAAATTTGTGTTATGGTGTTGTGGCTTATTGTTTCATGTTCATGTATCTTTCTTTTGATTGAATGTTTTAAGCACTTGAAAGGACAGATTAATAAAGTTTAAAATTGCTCAACACTGGTTCACCCCCATCTCAATGTTGCTTGAGTCCAACAATTGGTATCAGAGCTGATTTCCTTTGAAAAAGTTTAACGGCTTGAGGTAGATCCTAGAATGTAATGGACTCTGGTAGTCTTCAATAGCAGCTTGTGGTGACACTTGATGATCTTGACCAGTCTAAGGCAAAAGTCTGGGAATTGAAAGGAAATCTTAAGGATGCTAAGAAATTCATTTAGAAGTTGAAGGATCAGGGTATTAAATCTAGGCAAAGGAGAAAGGACCTTTGTGATCAGATAAAGCAAAAAGAGAGCAATATTATTGAAGAAAGAAAAAGGATGGATGATGATCATCTAAATCAAATCTTGAAGGAAATAACTAAAGAATGTGAAAAGCTTGCTAGAGACAATGCTACCCTAAAGCATGAGATGGAATCTATGATGATAAAACTAACTAAGGAGATTGAAGATAGAAAGAAGAAAGAGGAGAATCTTGCCCAGTCCCTAAAAGAAATATCTAATGAATGCAACAAAATAAATGGAGAATTCATTCAGTTGGAAATGGAACTGCAACAATCTAGAGACAATGAAGAAGAGCTTGAAAAACAAATTGTTATTCTTAGAGATGAATTAGCTGCTACAAATGAATACAAGGAGAAGTTCAAGATCAGTTCTGTTAAGCTTGATGAGATGACTCAATGGAAAAAGAATGCAAATGATAAGCAAGGTCTTGGTTATGAAAAAGGAGAAAGTTTCAGATCTAGACAAAGGAATTTCAAGCAAGGAAATCTAATGGACAAAGCAAAAAGGTGTCTGATAAGACATCCTAATGCTCAAAAGTTCAATGGATATTATTTACCTTGTAATAAATTTGTTCATATGGTTGCTCAGTGTAGAAGTAAAATGAAATCAAGTGATTCATCATTTTCTGGTCAATGCTTCAATTGCAATAAATTTGGTCATAAGTCAATTGAATGTAGAAATGTGTCAAACAAATCTATCAATAGAAGGAATGTAGAATGTTATACCCATGGCAGATTTGGGCATATTGCAAGTCAATGAAGATCAAGAAGAAATCAATGGAATGACTGGTCTGGACAAGGAAATGTTGTGTGTTTCAATTGCAACAAATGTGGTCACATTGCAAGATTCTGTAGAAAAAAGAATATGGATAGAAGAGGTCCGATATACAAAGACATAAATATGCAGAGAAATGATAAAGGAAAAGATAAAGTGACTATGGATGAAATAAGAGATCAAATGAAGAAGACATGGGTGAAGAAGAGTTCCTTTGTTGTAGGAAATGAGCCAACACCAGAACCTGATTTTGGTAATCTTTATGGGAACTAGTCTTGGGCCTTTAGCCTAGGGGGAGCTATCAAGAAAAATCCTTCAAACCCACTGTCAAAAATTGACACTGGGATGTGGATGATTGCAGTGGTTGCAATGTTGATCTACATATGCTATGGAATCAGTTGGAAAGGATATTATGCTAAGTTAAAGGTTCGTAGAAGTTTTTGGTTGGCAATTGAGAAAACAGGGTATCCCAATAAGTTAGGGAAAAATAATTTATTACAATAAAATTTAGGTGTGCGAGATATAAAAGGGGAGTTGAAACCCTCATTTGTCACTTTGTGTCGAAGAAAAGGAGTGCACTTTGTATCAAAATTTTGAAAGCACAAAGAGAATTTAGCAGTAAAACCCTAATCCATCAGGTACTTCGATTGTATTAAGAAATTTGGTGTGTGGTTGAAGAATTTCTTTGGTATTTTTAAGTCATGTGTACGGAAGGTAAAATGGAACAATTCAAAGGAATGGTAAAATTAGATGAGTATAGCAGTGAGAATATTAGAACCAAAAGAAACATGTTGAATGGAGCAAAACAAAAAAGCTTGGATATTTAGAGTAAATTTCCTTATTTTGGAAACACAGAAATCGTTGAGTTCATTCTGAATAGATTGAATGATGATATTCTAACTTTGGATAAACCCTACCATATCTCGAAAGAAGTGATCACAGCTGTAACCAGGTTATACAAGGTTGGGGAAGTACCGAGGAAGAAATCAATCCAAAATAAAGAATTTGAAACCCTAACCAGAGTAACTGGAGACCAAAGGGCATTGATAATATCCACAATTAAGGATCTAGTGACAAGGTACATTGTGCATGGAATATCTTACAAAACCTTTTTCGAAATACGTGTCTCTACTCAACGTGTAGTTTATATTTCACAAAAGATGATAATGGAAGATTGGGATTTTGATCTTTGTGGATTGCTAAAAGATCAACTAATGGAGAACGTGCAATTGACAAAGGAGATAGGTTACCCTTTGAGGTTTGGTACTTTGGTTATATGCCTTGTGATGTATTTTTGAATTGTTTACCCCCAAACAACAATGTAACATGGGAAGAGAGTGAACCAATTTGCAAGAAAATTTAAATATACTCTAACAATTTGGAAAACTATGATCAAGTATATGAAAGTTTCTTTAAGAGTTTGCTAAGAAATTTCAGTTCAACCGGTGTTTCCATTCTAGTAAGAGGACATGAAGTTGGCCCCTCCTCTGGTGAGATGGAGAGAAAGAAGAGAAGAACAAAGTAAATTGTTGTATGTACTCCACCAACATGCAAGACTCTAAAATTTGAAGGGAAGGGAAAAGAACAAGTGATTGTGGAAATACCAGATGAGGAATCTGAGGATACCCTTGGAAAAGAACTGAAAACAGCTGAACCAAAGCAAGAAAAGGAAATGGCAGAAGGAAGTGAAGAAGAAGGTGATATAAACAAGAAAGATCTAATGCAACTTATTCATGAGGAAGATGCAATGCAGAAGATTGTGAACATGTGGTCTATCAGACCTTCATATGAGTAGGACATGATCTCAAGTGTACTAAGTGCTCATTTTGTGCACAATCATATCAAATTGGAGAGTTTTCATAATAATTTTCCAGAAGAGATGATTGAATGTATCAAGGAAATCATGGACTCTGAATCTCAGAATAAGGAAGAAGAAGTGATTCTACACCTGAAGAAGTACTATAGATTGTCACTTACCAAGCTGAAAAAGCACATGAATGAACTAAGACAATGCATAAGCACTACAAACAACATTTATAACTATTGTCTTTGATGGCCTCATGCAATAAGCAAGTACAAAGAGAAGCTGGAACAAATTGAAACAAAGTTGAACAATATTGGTCAAAACATTGACATGTCTCAAGATGTTGATGGTGCAATCAAGAAAAGAATTCAGGAACTGTAGGAAAAACATTCAAATGTTTAGAATACCAGGAACAAGATTGTTGACACTTTTTGGAAAGTGAAGGACATAACCGAATGCAGGTTGGAACAATTGATTGAGATACTGAGGAAGGGAGAAGTATTGGAAGATGTATTCACCATTCTAGAATCACTCACCAAAATTATCAACCAAACATCTGAGAATAACAGCATGATCATAATCACCAGGATTGCAGCGGAAGCATGGAAGAAGTTTCTTCCGGAGTTGAAGGAGAAGCACAAAATAATCTTCAAGTAGTGGTTGTATTTCTTCAAGTTTTTGAATCAATTTTTGCACAAGTAAGTTTTGGTTACACTTCAAAGGGGGGGGGAAAGAATTTTTTTGTCATTGATGACAAAGGGGGAGAGAGAGAAGTGAAAAATTCCTTATCAAACTTAGGGGGAGTTTTGTTGAGTTTTGTCACCTATGGCATTTTGAAGCTTTGAAGGTTTTGACACTTAGTCATTTTTCACTAAGTGTTGCCATCAATGCCAAAGGGGGAGATTTTTGGCATATGGCTTCAAGTGTTGTCATTGATGGCAACTGAAGTCATTGATCTAGTCCACATGTCAACATTGGTCTATACCGGAAGGCAGAGTGAAGAACAAGGTATTCGGTTGAAGCCAGAATCTATCAAGTAGTTTGCATTACCAAGTTATCAATTTTGGTTGCGGAACTCAGGAAAGGTCATTGGGCATATGAAATTTCTTACTCTCAAGTTTATTACTATCACATCAAGTGGTGTACGAGTTAGGAGATCCAGTTGTTTTATTTTTTGTTCATCTATATATGAAGGCTGGCTAAGCAATTGTTTGGTGTTGCGGATGTTTAAGATAGAATTGTTTAAAGTATTGTTGTGTTCAAATATTTTTTTTGGGGTCCTATCTATGCTATGTCCGACTTTGGTGGATGCACATTAAAAGTTATCCATGATTTGAGCCAACAATTGGAAGATATTTTCTATTTCATTGGAGCAGACATATAGCGATTGAAATCTTGGTAGTGGATATATATTTGAGATCGATCAATTCATTTTGGTGTGCATATGTGTGAGTTCAATATGTGTTGATGTGTGTGCAAATATTAGAAGATTAGTTGAGTGATTTTATTTGTGCAGAAAAGGATTTTTTTTCTTTTCTTAAGTGAATTAAGGCATAGCAGAGCAAAGTGCAGAATCTAACAGATGGTACAAAATCTGATCTATGAGCCTAACCAGAACTGTAATCAGGTATTTGTAGATGCTATCTATTCAGTTCAACATTTTGTTGTAATCCAAATATTTTGTAAGGCAGTGAGCTTTCCTTATTTTGAGCAGTGAGCTCTAGGCAGTGTGCCTGAATGCAAGTGCATTCCCATTTTGTAAAACACTATATTTAAGTACTCAAATTGTGGATTGACATCCATCGTGGTTTTTCCCCTAACAGGGTTTCCACACAAAAATCCTTGTGTTATGGTGTTGTGGCTTATTGTTTCATGTTCATGCATCTTTCTTTTGATTGAATGTTTTAAGCACCTGAAAGGACAAATTAATAAAGTTTAAAATTTCTCAACACTTATTCACCCCCCCTCTCAGTGTTGCTTGAGTCCAACAAGTATAGGAGGTAGTGTCTATTTTAAATCTCATAATTCAAAATATGAATAAATAGAAAAGCATATAGTGAAATTCTTTTATAATTTTGAATATAGAGGAAACCGTAGAGAGACAAGGAGAAAATTCCCCCATCGTTGAATAAATGGAGGAATAATGTCAGTGCCTGGATACTTTTTTGTTAAGTGACTAGCTTTGCACTAGATTTTGTTGAGCTTTTTTGAAAGAAACTACAATGAATTGAATGTCATATTCTCTATAATTCCATAGTCCTAAATGATAGACAAGATGAAATAGTCTTAAATGACACTACACATGCCCTAAAGTTCTTTTCCTGTTATGTCCTAAAGCCTATGTGCTACAGAAGAATTTTTTTGTTGTTGCAATGGTATGAAAAATCAAGGGCTGCTAAAGCCACAATATGCTGGTCCTTGCATATATTTATACACAGAAATGTAGCAACAAGAGTAACAACTCCATTTTTTGTAAAAGTTGATGTAAAATCATATGTAAAAAATATATATAGGCTATACATCTTTTACCAAAAAAAAAATCTTATTAAAAAATTGTATAGCGATTCCTTATGCACACAAATATAATCAATCATCAGAAAGATGATCTTATGGGATAGAGTTAATATTTTTGTAAGACAAAAAGTTTGTTTATAAATGAAATTATGAACATGGTTTTCTTTTAAGGAAGTTGGAATAACATTTTGGATTTGATAAATATTTCTAAATATATGAAACTTTGAAAGAAGCTTATTTTTGTTTTGAGTCTATAAATAAATATGGGAATATTTTATCGATATTTTGTTTGAGATAGAGGTGTATGTGAATATACGACCACGTAATAATTACATGTATTCTATATGGAAACTTTGGACAAAGTAATATAAAATTGTTGCTTGCATTGTCAACTCATTGTGTTTTTAAAGTTGCATTATAATTAGAAATATCATGCATGACTAGAGGGAATCTAGAAGATTTCTTGGTAGATTAGATGCAGTCAAACATGACACTAGATCTTAGATGACTTGATAACCATGGTTTTACTTGGATCTACTATCCTTAAAAAGGGTAGGTCCACTTCAAAACGGAAGATGTGTGGGGCATTGTTTGTTTGTGGTCGGAGGTAAAGCACTCAGATGATGCTCTCCCTTTTCTAGTCAGATGTTGAAGATATGGATTATCAAAGACAAACTATGTGATTCTTATTTGATGTATCATTTTTCTATTATTATTCTATCATCAAATGATGATGACATATGTGTTTATTTACAATCCTTAGTATGGATTAATAAGTCTATCTGGATTATTATAAATATTAAAATATTATATACATGATCGAAATGGAATCAATGTTATTCATTTCAACTCTAATATTTTATTACAATGATTATGGAATTAAATGTTATGCAAATTTTATCTTTATGTGATGTTTTCTATTATGTTATATATATTTTAGAGTTTATACTTAATTAACTAGTTGGAGTTCATTACACATTTGGGCACCCAAAACATGACCTTTCACCTTTCATAAGTGATTCCTAAGAAGAATATTTTTTCCATTATGGTGTGTAACTCCCACTAATATTTAATCACCTCTTTAAAAAATAATTACAATATGTCATTAATTAATGATTTTCTCTCATGTCCCCTAGAATACATTTCAAGGAATGAAAATATATGAATGGGATAGGAATACAAGGTTAATTTCACCTTTTCCTAACATTCTCCTACTTGACATTAAATATTGTAATTACATCTAAGTGATAAAAATTATAAAATCAAGTATAGTGATCAAGGCCCATGGAATTCCTACACCAAGAGAACTTATCCATGGTCACTGGCTTCATAAGATAATTTGTAACATTATTCAAAGTGTCAAATTTTTCAATCAAGACCATATGATTCTCAACCATTTCTCAGAAAAGTGATATTGAAGATCAAAATGCTTAGTACGAGCATGATACCTAGGATTTTTGGCCAAAAAATAACACTATGATTTTCATATCCTATCCTTAGCTATCACCAAAATCCCTCTTATCAAGCTACAACCAGACTTGTCAAATTCCACGTGCATTCCAAAATTAGTCAAATTGGACATTAAAAGTAAATTTATTGCAAGTAATAGAATATACATAACATTATCAAGGGTTTTAATCCTCCCATCACTATAACACGACTTTACCTTTCCCTTACCAACAATATTCTTTGTGTTGTTATCACCAAGGAAAATAGCCCCCCCATCATAAGCTTTGTATGTAGTAAATGAGTCCTTATGAGGAGTCGCATGGTAGCAAAAATATGAATCAATAAACCAAGAATGTTACTAATAGTGTTAGACTAAATAAACAAAGCATCAAAATCATCATTAAAGGAATTTTCTATGGAGGAATCAACATTCTTTTTCTTACACTCCTTCGCATGCCCTCTTTTTCTACAATTCCAACACTTTAATCTGCTCTTTCTGAGGGTTTTAAAGTGTTCTTTAGGCTTATCCCTCTATTTATCCCCTTTATACCCTTTCTCTTTGGACCTACCTTGCACATGCAAGGAATATTGGGAGAAAACATTAATAGAATTTCTCCTCATCTCCTTTATAAGAAGTATGAAAACCATGTTTTCCATCTTTTGCTTTGCATTACCACTACTTATGACAAAAATTAGAATTCCCAAGATTCAAGAAAAGAACAAAGAAACAAGATATATTTATCTTTGTCTTCTAATTTAACATCTATTAATGTAAGTTTTCTTATAATAAAGTTAAATTCATGTAAATGATCTGCAATTGAATCACCATCTTTCATCTTTAAAGAATACAACCATATTTTGAGATATAACTTGTTAGGGAAAAATTTAGTTTGGTATATTTCACCTATCCTCTTCCATATATTGTATGTAGTGTCTTCTATGGAGACATTCAAGAGGACAATATGAAATACACTACTTACTGGTTCCTCGTGCCTTCTTGCCCAACTTCTTCCAATCTTTATTAAATATTATAGCTAGTTCTCTTTCTTGTGAATCTGGAAACAAAAGATCTCTTTCTTCAAGGAGATCCTCCATATTTCATTTCCACATCTCGTAGCATATGCCATTGAATTTATCAATATCCTAGTGAGAGGTAAAGGCCATGGTATACAATATTCTTCACAAATATGCAATGTACCACAAAACAAAATCTTCCATTGTAACCAAAAAATATTCAACACTTATGGAAAAGATGTCATTCTAAATAAAACCATTAGATGTGATACAAAATTTGAAAACAAGGTGAAGAAAAGCTACAATATTAACTTATGTATGCGTTTACAAAATGAAAAATTAGATGAACCAATTTGATATTATATGTGATTGCACATACAAGTTAAGATAAAAATTAAAAAAATAATAGATAACACTAGATTTATGTGGAGAAACACTTTAAAAAAAAATCCACATGGGAAAGAGGGCAAGAATACTATTAATCTACAAAGAGAATTATACAATAATACTATTCACTACTATTCCTTGATCAATCCTTAAATGCCAAGACTGGTCCAGTGGAGCTCAAACTAGTAACAACCCTAATTGCCTCTTTATTTATCATATGTGGCATGTCCAACCACATGAATTTGTCATGAATTTTTCTCAGAACATATTTCACCCATTCATCTTCATAGAAAAAATTGGGAAACTCTGTCCACACATCCAACTTCTCTGTCAAACTGGAATACTCTAGTTTTAGCTCGAAATCGGCTCTAGTTAGCACCTTTTCCCTAAATTCTTCCAACTTAAAATGATCATATTCATCCATCTTTGAATGAATGTAAATTCACACATGCTCTGTGTGCATCATATTTGATGGAACCTTAGAGAATGCACCTTGATTATCCTTTTCCATTGACTTGTACAAGCGCTTCTTAAAATTAGGTCTTTGCCTTTCAAGCATATAAATAATTTGTGGAGTAAACATTTTCAACTTTTCTTGAGCTAGGGTTTGTAGGAAATTGTAAGTACCTTGTGAAATTCATTAGTAGGGTTTTGTTCAACACTTTAGAATTGCCTCAGCTCTCATTTTCACTACTCTTCTATTCAAATTCTTGAACAAAAATTCCCTTTAGAATGTGTAAAATGAAATATAAACACTTTTTTGTGACCTAAAGTATGCATTAATTGCAGTAGGAAAAGTTAGGTCAAATGTTGTCAAGCCTTCTCTATATCATCCCAGGCACTTCCCAACAATCCAAAAATCTCTACATTAAGATATTTCTCACCAGATATTTCACCAATGGATCAACCAAACCAACTTATACATGCACCAGTATGCTAAAGACATCAACATCACATCTTTGGTAGGGGGTTTAGAAAGTTTTATGTCAAAACTCCCCTTGAGCCAATGCTTTTTATCTAGTTTCTAGAGGAAACATCTACACTAGAGTTTGGCATAGACTCATTCTTCATATCATTCTCTTCCTTTTTCTTTTAGATCGTGTTCATTTCCTTCTTTAACTCAACCAAATCAATCTTCTTTTGTGGAGTGAAAGGTTTCACATTCTTTTCTTAGCAAAGATTATTTGTGTCCTGGTTTATTACATTTATAGCATATGACACCTTGTTGTAGAGAAAACTTAATTCCTACCATTTTAAATCTATCCCTTGCATTCACTAGCCTTATGAACAAATCCATTTCATGCATAGCATTGATCGAAAAATGATTGAAAGTTTTGATTCATCTCGCTTCTACATTCTATAACTCCATGTCCAAATTTATTACAATAATAACAGTGACCATTAAAAGATGGGTACCTTTGTGAAACTAGTTTTCTAATAGGAGGTCTCTTGAAATCTTTCTTCTAGTTCTGGACATGTTTGATATTGCTCTTCTTATCTCTAGTCTTCCTTTGCTCATTGTTCTCCTTTTCAACATTGTTTGGAGTCTAATTTTTCCTTTGAGATTTCTCCTTTTTCAAACCCTAATCCTTCTTTGTCCTTTGAAGATTTTTGATTAGAAAGCATATCATCAAGGAAGGTGGAGCTCTTCTTGAATTCATCCTATTGAGTCTTTTCTTTCTCCAGATCTTTCCTTGAAGACCTAACTTCTTCTTCAAGCTTTGAACATTCAACAGACTTACCTTTAAACTTGGCATTTAGGCAGTCTTCAACTCTTTTTCCTTCTTCAACCCACTCTTTAGGATTAGTGATTGTCTCATTTGATTGTTAAGTTGCTCATTTGTTTCCTTGATTTTCTCTTTAACTTTCATGACTTGATTCCTTAGCTTCTTGATGCACACATATGCTCCCTTAAGAGTTTCTTTCAGATCTTTATTCTCATATTTTGCTTTGTCTAGGTCATCAAGAGTAGATTTTAGTTCTCGTTCCATATAAAATTCACAGTCTTATTTAGTAAACCATTCCATTATAATTTCTTTTGGAGGGATAGGATACTTCCTAGTTTCCATGTGTTCAATCTCCAAGATCCACCTCAACAATTAATCCAAATGAAGGAACCTTGGTCTGATATCAATTTTTGAACACTTGAAATACTAAGAGGGGGGGTGAATCAATATTCCCTAAAATTCATTAAATTAAAAGTGCATTCAAGGTATCTCAATGAAATTGTAGAAATGGAAAGGAAAAATTAAAGAATGCATCAAAACAATCAATGACACAAGAACACCATATTTACATGGAATGTTGGCAACACAAGGGTAGACAACTGAGAGGGGGGGTGAATTAGTTGTCACATAAATTATACAAATTAAACTTATTTTACTTATTCTCAAATCTGATAAATAAAAATGAAAGCATAAATCATCACCACATCAGAAACACACATAATACCAATATTTTTACGTGGAAACCCTATTAGGGGAAAAACCATAGTGGAGGTTAGTCCACAAGACTATACCCTGTTAAAACTATAAAGAAAATGGGGAATGCACATGCATTTAGGCACACTTCCTAGAGCTCACTGCTCAAATACAACAAGGCTTACTGCGCAAAGGAAGACACGCCGTCTTACAAAAACATTCAGATTACATCCACAAGATTTTGAACTCAAAAAATAACATCTGCTAATGCCTGATTATAGTTCCGGTTAAGCACATAAACTCTGCTCACTCTTCTTCACACTTTACTTCTACCTTCAAATGATTAGAACATTATTTGCACACACTCACACACACCTCTTCAAGTGGTATAAAAAATTGCTCATATATATCCGCAACAAGAGATTACATTGCTACATGTCGGCTTCAACAAAATAACAAAACATGTACAAACTGTCGGCCCAAATCAATAAACGATTATTAATGTGAATCAACCAATATCAGAAAAAACATAGTGAAGACCCAAAACAACATCCTCGAACATGAACCACCTTCAAATCTTCATGTGGATCTCTAAAACTTAACATGGATAAACTAGATATACTAAAAAAAAACCCCTTAATCCACAACCTCTAATCGTCAATATACTGAGCTAGCTATCATACTAAACTTCACTAGATCACTAACAAGCTGCAACTTGTTTTATTACAATTTTCTCAATATCCTCAACATATACAACCTTAAAGACATTAATGCCAATAGTGTTGACATCAATGACAACCACATATCAGCAACATCCAAAAATCTTCCCCTTTGGCATTGATGGCATCACATGATGTGAAAAACACCATCAATGCAACTTTCTCTTAACACTTTCTCCCCCTTAGATTTTGACTCTTGTCCCCAGATAATTCATAGTTTTTCACGTGACTCTTCCCCCCCTTTGAAATTAATGACAAATATAATGTATATCTTTCTCCACACAAGCTCTTAACCACATTTCTAAACATCTGACTACTCCCCTTGAGTAGCAGCCACCACAACATCAATCCAGATCATAAGATATGACTATGGAATGCACAGATTGATGCAAGTCAATACATCTAAGTTTTGATTAGGAGGGGAAATCAACGCTATTTTTCCTCTGAGATACTCAAAATTATCCTTAGGAAAAGGCTTGGTAAAGATATTTGCAATCTGTTCCTTAGTAGGCACATACTCAAATCTGACTTCCTTTTCACTTACCTTCTCTCTCAAAAAGTGAAACTTGATAGATATATGCTTGGTTTTTAAATGCAACACCAGATTCTTAGAAATGTTAATTTCACTTGAATTATCATAGAATATAGCAATATGTTCATCATACACAACTCTGATGTCTTTCAACATCTGCTCATCCACAAAATTGAGTACAGATATGAAATGGTATCTACTACTCAACCATGAAATCAACTTATTTCCCAAGAAAAATGCACCACCACTAGTACTCTTTCTGTGATTCACATCTCCTACCCAATCAACATTAGTAAAATCACTCAAAGTAAAGTCATCTTCTTTAGGATACCATAGGTCAAAATCAATTGTCCCCTTCAAATATCCCGAGTAGGGGAAAATTTCTTCAAACATCCCTTAAGACCCATTTAGTTCCAATTACATTTATGTCCTTCATTCTAGGAACAAGAATCCATGTATCATTCTTCTCAATCTGAAGTATTTCTTATTTCATTTCTTCCATCCAATGTTCATCTTTGCATGCTTCATTGACACGATTAGGATCAGTCTTTCAAATGAAACATTATTCTTCTGCAATTCTTCTCCTAGTTTGAACAACTTTGTTCTTATCTCCTATAATTTGATCTTCTAAATGATTTATCCTTACATACCTCAGAGTCTTAGGATGTTCTTGAACTTCAGGCTCTTGTGATCACACTTCTAGACTCCTTCACCAGTTCTTCCTCTCCCCGATTCTCGACATCAAAATGATCTTAACTTCGATTGAAGTCTAAAATTTCTTTCCTTTATCTAAACTACCATTCTGATCATCTGAATCATATCCGCAGGTTCTGGATGGTCTAGCTGTGTCTTCATCAACCTTGACATTAACACTGTCAATTACTTTCCTCAATCTCTTATTGTAGCACTGGTAGGCTTTACTTTTAGTAGAATAACCAAGAAAGATTCCTTTATCACTTCTAGCATCAAAATTTCCCATATATTCATCTCTTTTAATATAGCATTTACTCCCAAAGATTTTGAAGTATCTAATAGTAGGCTTATGACCATACCTCATAAGGAGTCTTACTAGTATCACCTTTGATTTGTACCCGGTTGAGAGTGTAAACGACAGTACTCACAACTTCTCTCCAGTAGATATGAGGAACATTTCCTTCTAGCATCATAGTCCTAACAACTTCTTGAATTGTCTTGTTCTTTCTTTCCACGACTCCATTTTGCTTAAGGTTCACTGTAGAGCAATTTTCCTTTGGTCCCATGCACTTCACAAAAAATTAAACTCACCTGTATAATTCACCACCTCTATCTTATCTCAAACATTTAATCTTCTCGACCTATCTTGTCTCAACCATAGCCTTAAAGATCTTGAATTTCTCCAGAGCTTCATATTTTTCCCTTAAGAAAGTAACCCACATCATTCTAGAATAATCATCAATAAGTAACATGAAATACCTATATCCTTGTAAAATTTTGACTCTGGAAGGACCACACAAATCAGTATGCACAAGCTCCAACACTTCATTTTAACAATGTTGTTTGCTCCGAAATGAAATTCTAGTTTGCTTCCCTAACTGACATTCCTTGCATATGGCATTAGTAGGTTTTATCAACTTAGGAAGATATCTCACTTCCTAAGTAGAACTTATCTTGATAATATTGTCAAAGTTCACATGACACATTCTCCTATGCCACAACCAACTTTCATCAACTTGAGCAATCAAACAAATTTTACTAGCAACATTCAGGTGAAAGATATTACCTTTTGTTTTTTTACCAGATGTAATCACATTTTTGGAATTCCCCAATATTCTACACTTTCCATTCTTGAATTAAATATTGTATCCTTTGTCAACCATATGTCCAACACTTAAGAGATTATGCTTCAAACCTTCCACATATAGAACATCATCAGTATTATTCTTACCATCAAGAGAAATGGATCCTCTGCCACAGATTACACTAGCTTTGTCATCACCAAATATTACAACACCACCATCATACTTTTCCAAGCTCACAAATTTACTATTATCACCTATCATGTGATGAGAGCATCCACTATCAATCACCCATTCATCTTTTTCTTCAACTCTATCATCCAGGGCTTTCCCGACATTTGTACAACTAGCAGATTCAGTAGGCACCAGATCATTTTCCTTGATAGAAATAAATACCTTTTTGTCCTCACTTTCATTCTCTTTATCAGATTCATCATCTGTCACACCTTCATCAACAACATAGTAACACTTTCTTTGAAATCTAGGCTTGTTAAGTCTTGGCTTAGGGACTCTTTCCGGACACCTTGATGCAAAATGACCTATCTTATTTCAAGAAAAACATTTAATAGGCAATTTCCCTTTATACTTACCTTCTCCTCTGGCTTCCCTCTTGAAAATAAGTGATTTAAGCTTGTCTAGTTTTCTCTCTTCTTCAATCTCTCTCATTTCTTGCTCATAATTGTACATCTTTCTAGAAGAACTTTCACCTAGATCATATCTTTGCTTATGTTTTTCGGAGATAGTAGCTTTGAATGCAGATTTTGTCTTAGGAAGAGAATTTCCAAACTCACTCAACTCAAAAATAGTAAGCTTACCAATTAACATATCTCTGGTTACATTTATCACAGTCCAGATCTCCTCAATATCAGTAGCTTTGGCTTTGTATGTAGCAGGAAAGGATCTATGAACTTTAGCAACAATATTTGATTCTTCCAATGTTCCACTAGCACATCTGATACTACATAGAAGTTCATTCACTCTCTTTATAAAAGAAGTAATGTTCTCATCATCACCCATTCTCAACATTTCATATTTCTGTTTTAGGCTTTGTAACTTAGCAATCTTCACATGTGCATCACCTTCATACAAATTTTCCAACTTTTTCCAAATCTCATAAGAAATCTTCAGATCCATTACATTTGTCATCTTGGAATCAATCAGAGCACTCAACAATGCTTCCTTAGCCCTAATATTATACTCGACATCCTTAATCTTAGCAGTTGTGGAAGGACCATTTTGTGGGATGATATATCTATTCTTTGTAATTTTCTAGTAGGGTTCACCAATGCATCTTAGATGACACTCCATTCGATTCTTCCATAGAGAATAATTTGTTCCATCAAATCTTGGACTATCCTTCTTATATGTCGCCATCTCGGATCACCTCAAACTATTAAACTTCTTCCAAGGAACCTGCTCTGATACCAATTGTTGGCAACACAAGGGTAGACAACTGAGAGGGGGGGTGAATCAATTGTCACATATATTATACAAATTAAAATTATTTTACTTATTCTCAGATCTAATAAATAAACATGAAAGCATAAATCATCACCACATCAGAAACACACATAACACCAATATTTTTACATGGAAACCTTGTTAGGGGAAAAACCATGGTGGAGGTTAGTCCACAAGATTATACCCTATTAAAACTATAAAGAAAATGGGGAATGCACATGCATTCAGGCACACTTGTTAGAGCTCACTGCTCAAATACAACAAGGTTTACTACCCAAAGGAAGACACACTATCTTATAGAAACATTCAGATTACATCCACAATATTTTGAACTCAGAAAATAGCATCTGCTAATGCCTTATTATAGTTTTGGTTAAGCACATAAACTATGCTCACTCTTCTTCACACTTTACTTCTACCTTCAAATGATTAGAAAATTATTCACACACATTACTCACACATTATTTGCACACACTCGCAAACACCTCTTCAAATGGTATAAAAAATTGCTCATATATGTCCACAACAAGAGATTACATCGCTACATGTCAGCTTCAACAAAATAATAAAACATGTACAAACTGCCGGCCCAAATCAATAAACAATTATTAATGTGAATCAACCAATATTGGCCACAACATAGTGAAGACCCAGAACAACATCCTCAAACATGAACCACCTTCAAAATTATTCCTCGAAGATCCACAACATGCTACAATCACCCTATCGGCCATGAACATGAAAAACATGAACACAAAGAAGAAAATCACCAATCGTGAGCACAACGATCAATGCAGACATACAAAATAGATAGAGCATGATCTAGAAACATCCATGAGAACCATGAATCACCATAGAAGCATCCACAACAACTCATCTTACTAGAATCACATCATCCCCTATCACGAACACCAACTAAAGCAATAGAAAAATTGTGAAAACATAGACACTCATAACACAATCAAATCTTCATGTGGATCTCTGAAACTTAACATGGATTAACTAGATATACTCGACAACAAACCCTTTAATCCACAACCTATAATAATCAATATACTAAGCTAGCCAACATACTGAACTTCACTGTATCACTGACAATCTACAACTTATTTTATTACAATTTTCTCAATATCCTCTGCATATACAACCTTAAAGACATTAATGCCAATAGTGTTGACATCAATGACAACCACATATCAGCAGCATCGAACATGGAAAACCCTTGGAAGGGAAAAACCATGGTGAGGATTATCTCACACTATATCATAACTGGTTACAATACATTACAAGAGGCTCGTTGCCAAAAGGGCTCACTACTCAGAGGAATCACTATCCCAAAAATAGGAGGGGTCACTGCCAAGGAAGATCACTTCCATAATTACAAAAGATATAGAAAGGAGTGTCTCATTGCCATATTTTGAACTACTAGCAATGTATCTACAATATGGTAAAGGTACAGTTCCAATTAGGCTTAGTAAACTAACTTTACACACTTCATTCTTCACCACTATCACATTTCACACTTCACACTCTCCCTCATCATCTTCTACATTATCATACCATTAATGAATTGACCTTTTATTAATATGTATATATTCTACAAATAATCATATCATCAATTAGGTCAGCCTAATTAGATGAAACATGTGACAACATAACTTGTCGGCTCAAAACTCCATCATACATACCTTGTGAAAGAAACCAAAATGTGTTATTTACCAAAATAGGTTGAAATCACTTATAATCACTCCTAAAGTAGAGAAATATCTATCAAGAGGGGTTTGATTGTCCAAATGTTGAAACAATAGGATGATTAAAGATAAAGGAGGTTGTGCAAGGCCCCAAGATCTAAGATACCATGGAAAACTGACATAGGAACAAAGGAACACACACACATGCATGATATGCAACAATACAAGATACACAAACATACATGTCAGAAAATATGAAGCATACACAATGAAAACACATGATACAATATAACATATGGATGATGGTGAAATGAAAACAAGCATGATGTAGACACAAAGTAAACACGAAGAATACACATGAAAGCACATAATAATAAACACAACACAAAGAACAATGTAAGTACTAAAAATAATTCGATTTGATAAGGGAAAGAGACCTTGGTCTTAAATTTTCTCAAATACCCAACATCATCCATCAAATGATGAAAATTCTCTATGAGGACTAAAGTCATGCACATCACTCATGGAACACATGGCTCCACTAGAAAGAAAAGTGTATTATGCTAGGTGGCCATGTTAAAAGGGTTCATGACTTACACAATAGCAAAGTTTGGTATTTTCTAGGTGAATCAAAAACAAGAAGGAAACACAATCTAGTGAAAATCATTTTTCATTAGGTGAGCCCCCAAGACAAGGATGAGAAGCACACATTAGGTCTAAAAGGTATGTACCCATAACAAGATAGAAACGAAAAGAAAAACACTAGGTCTACAAGTGTGTACTCATGAAAAGGTGGCAAAAATGAGGACACACTAGGTCTACAGGTTTGTACCCATTTGTCAACCATATCAAGATTTATACTCCCTGATAACCTTGATAAGGTTCCATAAAATATAACCGGTTCCACATGGCTAGCAAGTTGTGCTAGGTTCCATAAAACACATGGCCCCAAGCAAGGTGTATTATGCTAGGTGAGAATGAATATGACAAGGTTTAAATGAAACAAATCTAAAAAGGTAAACAATCAAGATAATCAAAGGGGCATTTCTTAAAGCATGAAAGGTAACACCTAAGGGAACATCACACTTGACATCACCACCAAGAGAGGACTAGTCAAGGAATAAATTATCACACCTTAGGGAACACTAGCCATAGCATTACATCAAGCCTAATATCACCACAAAGGAGACATGTCATATAGATTAAGAAGGCCACACTTTGGTTGATAAGATCACACTTCCTAGGCTATGTATTCTATTATAACTAAGAAGGGATCATTACACATGCAAAAAATGAGCAGGGGACTATATGCCCCCCCCTTTAAAATGTTAGTGTACTTGCTACACTAATATTTTAGGGAGATAAAGAGGGATCCCAATAATGAATACAACTAGGATAAGGCTACCTAACCCCTTGGCCCCCAAGCCTAGGGACAAAGATGAGCCTAGATATGTTATGATATGTTGCTCCTTGTGAAATGAAATATGATACCTTCATGCAAGGTAGTGAATATGCTATGATACTACAACTACCACATGGCAAGGAGAATAAACTAATGCTATTGATTAAGTGAAGATATTTTTTCTATTTTTGAATGACCATAACCAAGGCGTCTTGTGTAAGGAAAGCAACGGTGTAGAAGCAACTTTCCTAACGTCAAAACCACAGGGGAGAATGCATATAGTACTTTTAATTTTTCTAATTACAATCCAATTAAGACACACATGAAAGATTTATAGAAATAGAGAAGATACTCAAAGACAATGAACAACAGATTTACGTGGGAAACCCTTTCGGGAAAAAAACCCACCACACCAAGCTGAATCTCTTTGTATTACAGTAACAACAATTACATACAATCAGAGATACAACTCTCTGGTATTAGTTCACAGTAGCTTCATTCACTGTTCATCCAGTTACAAAAAATGCTCTCAACAATCCGATCTCACTCACATTATTTTCAAATCAGAATCGATCCTTTAAATCTTATCACATTCTGATTTTTACCTTCTGTTCATCCTTATCTGCCATTGCCCCATCACAGAAAGTTTCCTCTTGAGCATTGATTTTTCCCTGCATGTTGTTCAGCTCCAGCGTTGCAACAGTTGCAAAAATCTATCTTCCATCCATTTGAAAATTGCTTCCTCTTATTGGTCCACGAGGCTCCACATAGGATGGTCAAACTGGTCAAAGGCATTCAACTCTGTTGGCATATCAGTGAGACACTAACAGTGTCTCCCCAATGCCACAAAGTCTTCATATCGATATCGGCATAAGTCCCAATAGTTGGCAAGACGTTATAACGAACGCCATGAGTCATACTGAATCCATCAACATCCATTTCGTTTCTATCGGTAAGAGATTCGTCCATCGGCAAGATGTTTTACTGATGCTCACAAGTCATATCGATTTCAAATTTTCCATCGGCAAGACTTTACCGTTTGCCAAGAGTTCTCATCGAGTCTCCTCAAGTTTCACTGAAGCACCTGACAGTCGGCAAGACATTCGTCTTTCGCTGAGACTTTACACCAAGTTCATCCAAGTCTTACCAAGTCGGCAAGACTTAAGTCTTTTGCTAAGACCTTACACCAGCTGAACATGTCATACCGAAGCATCGAAGAGTTGGTGAGACTTATCGTCTTCGCCAAGACCTT
>VDFB02270651.1:690025113-690071247 GCA_007258455.2 Sequoia sempervirens
ACATGGTGGGGGAATTTCCATAATAGTCTTAACCTTTGTTGGATCTACCTCGATACCCTTTCGGGACACTATGAAGCCCAATAGCTTTCCAAATGTGACCCTGAACACACTTTTTTGGATTTAGATGCAGTTTGTAATGTTCTAGCCGTTCAAAGATTTTCTTTAGGATCATGGGATGCTCTTCTCTTGTTTTGGACTTCCCCAATAATTCATCAACATAATCTTCCATTATTATATGTTTGAGGTCATGGAAGATTACAGTCATAGCACACTGATAAGTTGCCCCTGCATTCTTAAGACTGAAGGGCATGACATTATAGTAGAAAATGCCCCAAGGGGTAGTGAAGGAAGTTTTATGTTGATCCTCTTGTGTAATTATGATTTGGTTGTAGCCATAAATCCATCCATGAGGGATAGCATCTCATGCCCTATTGTAAGATCCACCAACATGTCAATGTTTGGGAGAGGGAAATCATCCTTAGGATAGGCTTTATTGAGATCCCAAAAATTTGTACAAATTTTGATGTTCCCATTTGGTTTGGTGATAGGCACGATGTTGGATATCTAGTTACAATAGTCAATAGGTTTTATGAACTTAGCCTCTAATAGTTTCTCCAATTCTTTCTTGACGAGCAAAGCTACCTAGGGATGCATTTTTCTTAGCTTTTGTTTGACAGGTTTAGCATCTAGATGAACATCCAAATGATGTACAACTAGTGCAGGATCTAATCCTGGCATGTCTAAATAGTTCCATGAGAAGTTGATGATTCCTTGTTTTAATAGGTTGATGATGATAAAATTCTCGTCCTCTAACAATGATTTGGATACATATGTGATCTTAGGTTCTTCTTTTGTTTCCAGATTGACTTCTTGTGTCTCTTTGATTAAGATGGAATACCATTCAGACAAGTGAGCTCCTACAAGGGGAAGATGAACATCCCCAGCCTCTAGTGCCTCATCAAGGTTTTCACTATCGGATACATCCATTATTTTGAATTTTGATGAGTCAGGAAGTCCCTTAGAGAGGTTTCACTAGATGACCCTTGTTTTATTTTGCTTCTTTTTACTTTTGTAGTTAGGGTGTTCATCTTCCCCCAATCTCATGAGATGCACGTAAGTGTCCACTAAAGGAAAGGTGTTGATAGGTGTGCTACTTTGTAAGTCCCAATCAATAAGCTCAGGATGGCAAATGGATAAGATAATGGTAAAGATGGATGTGGAGTCCAATAGGGAAGGGAGATATACATCATCATAAGAGAGTATGATGGTTTCTTCCTTGGGTATGGTTTCAAGGGAATCATTATCCACATTGAAATTATTAGAGGTAATAGTTGATGGTGCAGGACCCTTTTTATTTTTATCATAGCCTAAGCCCAAATTTTTAGGTCTCACAGGAGTGTCAATAGGCTATAATTTTCCTTGTTCTTCTACACCAATACCTCCCCCTTGATAATTGTATTTTTCAGCTAACTTGGAAGCATGAGGATAAGTATTATGAAAGTATTCAATAAGAGGTAGGAAGGCTCATGTTCTTTCGTATATATCCATTGACTGATATTATCATCTGGTTGATCTTGTCAGGTCCCAAGAGATCGAAAGGAGCTAGACCCCACATTCTTTGAGCTAAGTGTTATTGTCTTCTCTTCTTCTTTTGGTGTAGACTAAGAAGGTTGACCATATGTACGAGGAGATGGTGGAATGGTTGCAACATTTAGAGACACACGCATCTTGTATTCCCCACAACCTTTATCTATGATCTGGACCTTGGCGATTATGGATTTAGAAGTGGTGTATGTAATGGATGATGTAGTGGATGATGGATTAGTGGATGGATTGGAAGATGATGTCTGAGGTGCCCCCACTTTAACTCCTGGATAGTAGTGGGAGTGAGGGAAGGAAGCTTCTAAAGCACAATAATATTCAAAGGGTTGTAGATCAGCATGTATGATTACTTCCATCCCATTGAATGGGAACTTTAGAAATTGATGGTAAGTGGACAAAACATCCTGCATGGTGTGAATCCATGGGAAGCCAAGGAGGAGATTGTATGGGAGGTCTAGATCAAGGATATGGCATGTGGTGTATTGCACTACGGGGCCAACTTGAATTGGAAGACAAATGATTCCTTTAGAATCCCTATCAACGTTGTCATAAGTTTTGATGGTGATAACTTGATTATTCAAGTCAACATGGGTATACCCTACCTGTTTTATGAACTTTAACATATAGAGGTTGAGGGCAGAGCCATTATCTACTAGGATCCTTTTTACTTTATGATGGGCTACAAGTACTTTGATGTGGAGGGGATGATTATGGTTCAAATCGATGGATGGCATATCATTTTGATTAAATCCCAATTGGTATGTTGATGCTGAGAGCTCATAGGAGTTGGTTGGAATGACATGGAAGGATCAGGAATAGAGATGCGGGTGTGACGGGTCATAACAACACACTACGGATCTTTACCCTTGATGTGGAGCATGGACATGCGTGGTTCAACTTGACTGATGTACATGAAAATACCATCATAGTTATGGGGTACATTCTTATAGATGACATTATTTGTCTTGTTATTTTGGTTATTATTATTGCCTGACCCAGGATTGGCATTGGAGGTATTGGCACCTTGGTTGTGCTTAGGGAAAGCATTTTGATATATTTGAAGTTGAGCATTGGATGACATCACCTGATTAGCATCCACTATTATATCTCCTTGATCTATAAGATATTGCATATATGTTTTAAGTCCCTGACATTTGTTAGTGGAATGACCTTTAATTTTATGAAAGTCCAATACTCGTTTTCCCTATACCAGACTAGTTTTGGTTTGGAATTATTAAAAGGATTAGTCATAGGATAGGTGATTGGATAACTTGCTTGTAGGAGCCTCTTGAAGATGACATCTAAAGACTCTCCTAAGGGAGTAAATGAAAATTTATTGTTCCCTTGGTTATTCTGATTGGACTGTTGAGGAAGATGAGGTGTACCTTGCAATACATATATGACATTGGCGATCGATTATTGATGAGGGACATATTATGTTCTTTGTGAGGTATTGGTTACTTGGACATGCTTGGTATTAGTGACACCATCATTGACAACACTTTTTTTTTTGTTCCAATAACGAGACTTATCTCTAAATGACTTATTCTTATCAGAGTTATAGATTTTGACTTGTCCTTTGGCAATAAGGGCACTCTCAATGGTAGTACCCTTTTCTATGACCTCTGAAAAGGAGGTGACACAATGAAGATTAAGGTTATGTTCCATGTTTGGATGAGCATTTGATACAAATATGGTCACCATGTCTTTCTCACTGAGATGAGAATTTAGTCGACTAGCCAAGGCACACCACCTTTGTAGGTAACTTGCGAAGGTTTCTCCCTCACGTTGTTTTTATTTTAGAAGATCTAAGGTATCAATGTCCTTCTCAAATTTGAAGGATAAGTGTGCAATGAATTTATCTGAAAGATCCATGAAAGAAGAGATTGAACCCTTTGGAGGACCCATAAACCATCCTAGAGCTATCCCCGTTAGGCTTTTTAAGAACCGTTGCAAGAGATAGTTGTCATTGTGCAGGACTTCTTGGCAATGTGTGTAGAATTTAGAGATGGTTTCTTGGATCTTTGGTTACTTTTCACTTTTCAAGCTTTGGAATTTCAAAGTGTTTAGGGAAAGGAACAAGTGAAATCAAGGGATCAAACAGATAGGGGAAAATCTCTTCAAATTTGAAATAATTTTTGAATGTCCTTGCTTGTAAGTCCTTTAACGTGGCTTTTATCTCTTCCCACTCCTTCTTGACAGATGTTGATGGAGGAGGATTAGATGGATTGGGCTGATTGTAGGAAGCATGATGTCGATATGATGGAGATGGAGTTGAAGTGGTTTGGTTGTATGATGGTGGAGGTGGATATGAAGGAGTTTGCTAATACTGATTGGGATATGCGGATTGGGGAGTGGCATAAGATTGTTTATGTGATGGCATATTTTTATAATACAAAGAGGAGGTCCCTTGCTAATATGATGAGTACTTGCTAATTTGAGGTGGAGGCACCCTACTAATATGATGGCTATTATTGGGAGTAATATGGATTGGATTGATAATTGTAAGTAACATGTTGTTGGGAAGCGTAAGGAGGTTGTTGTGGATTGGGAAGCTGATAGTGGATGTTTTGTTGCAGATGCGAAGGAGTAGCATAGGATGGTTTTTGTTGGGATTGTTTTGGATTGTGGTAAGGATAACCGGGGTTAGGATTGGATGCAACAAATTGTGTGTAATAGGTGCTTTGTGGGTGGTATAGGTACTGGGTAGCAAGGTTGTCTGGAACTTGTTGGTGGGATTGCTATGGTTCTATTAGGATTTGTGAATGCGGAGGGGGTTGTTGGTAAGATGTTGGTTGCTTATAAAGAGGATGAGATGAAATTTGAGGTCGCTAAGGGACCCATGGTTGATGGAAGGATGGTATTTATTGTGATATTTGTTCATGCAGAGGGGCTTACGACTGATGGGAAGGCTGTGACGGATCTCCCTATGACTGATGCGGGGGTGGTTGTTGTTGTTGTGATAGGATTGGGATATTTTTCTGTGGAGGTTGTTGGTGAGGTGGTTGAGATGGGATGTGAGTATGTAGTGGCAGTTATTGTGGATTGCCTTGCGGTTGATATGAAGATGGGATATTGCCTTGAGGTGGTCATTGGGATGTGAACAGAGGTGGTGGTAAGTTTGATGCAAGTGTAGATCTAGGAGGCAGAGGTGGTGCAATGAAAGGATTTCCCCCAATATTCCTTGGTAACTGACCCAATTGATTTGGTGGAAGAGGTGGTGTGGACGGTATGGGGGTTGAATCTTGTGAGATATTCAGATTTGGTGGATTGAAAGGACCTTGTGGCATACCTAGACTAAAAGGATTGTTAGGATCAAGGCCTTGGGGAATGTTAGGATCAAGCGATGCTCCCATAACTAAAATTGGAACCCGAGGAAGTGGTATAGGGGGTACTACTTGATAGAGCACAACATTTCCAAACCTAGGTTGATACCAATTATCTTGTGGTGGACCCTTACGGATGTATGAATTGCCTGGATTATTCTATGAATTTTTTGGATCTTGAGACACTGGGGGTGCAAGAGGTGTGATATTGACATATTTTGATAAATTGAGCCTTAGAAATGGTTTGAATCCCTTCAAGAGTAGGGTGGCAAGGATTTTATCCCCACGCTCATTAAGGAGATGATCCATCATTTGGACATTGACGGGGTTGTTAAGATATTCATCAACCGTGACCTCAGGTTGGTTGACCATGCTCTCGTCAATAGGAGGCGATGTGGTGTGGACTTCAGTATTGGATTGTGATGAGCCACCATTGGTGGGATTTTGAGGAATGTGAGGCTAGGTACCTTGGGCCTATTGTTCTGCCATGAGTTTCTTTGCTTGCGATCAGGTGGTAACAAGCATGAATGTTCAAAAATACTAGGTGAACTAAGATGACACTAAGACCTAGGATGCAACTAAATGAATGACCTAGATGATGACTAAAGGATTAAATGGATGAGATGATTGACTGATTGATTGATTGATTGATTGATTGGGATGAGATGATTTGGATGACATATTAGATTAGATTGGATTTGATTGGATTGGATAGTTGATAGGATTGGATAATTGGTTGGATTGGATTGCCAAGATTGACTCTAAACCAAGTTTAGGGGTTTGATTAGGTGACATAAGGAACTGATGATTGGATTGGATTATGACAAGCATGATTATGACACCGAATCTACCTCAAGATGGAAATAGATTGATTGGGCCATAGATGATTACTAACTCAGGACAGATGACAATCCTAAGCAAGTGTGAATGATGATGATCAGGACTGGACACCCAAGCCAACTTGGATAAAAACCCCTAAAATGAAGTCTAGGTGATTGGGATCAATGAAACGATGATGGATATGCACTCTAGGGATGTTCTAAGATGCACCTATATGATTCGATTGATGGATTGATGAATTTTGGAAAATGCAAACAGACTAAAATGACATTAACGGGCAGGTGGATGATGATTATTTTTTTTCAATCACAACAATAGACTTAGAAAACAATAGGCTTTCAGTTCCTAAAAGGATTAACTCTCGAGAATTTTGTATGGGAAGCACACACCTCTATGTAGTGCAAATTTTCCCCTCTAGGTGACAAGTTCACCTATCTAAGGACCACATATTCACCTATATGTCTAGCAACTTCACCTATATCTAGGACTCAAATTCTTCTGTCTCCTCAGAAGCCAAAAGAAACAGGAAGACTTGCGATGCAAATTCTCCTATCTAAGGATAGGATCACCTAAATGTCAAGCAGGATCGCCTGTCTAAAATGTAGGATCTCCTAAATCTCTTAACTACCAAAAGGGGAATAGGTGGACACAATTTTCAAGAACGCCTATTGAGGGTGAAAAATTCACCTATTTCTTGAGATGTACGACTATGGGAAAAATTTCCTATCAGGGATGACAAGTTTACCTAAGTCTTGAACTATACGAAGGAGGTCAAAATCGCCTATCAGGGTGACAAATTCACCTATTTCTTAGACTGTATAGATGAGGGTAGTAGGAACGGACACAAGATTAACCGTACAAACAATAGGTTTGCTTATTCTAGGGAGTGTACAGATACAAATGAGACACAAATTTTCCTAAGGGTTTGAAAAAATTGCCTATTCTAGGAATAGCCGAACGTGGATGACTCGGATTAGATGCAGGATTTCCCCTATGTACAACAGGTTTGCCTAAGGAGGTGACAAGATCGCCTATTCTAAGGGAAAAGGGGGACTTGACAGGTATAGACTAGACACAAACTCGCTTATGGGATTGGAAAAATTGCCTATTTTGGGAAATAGGCAGACATGGGGTCACCTAACTAAGGGAACCACAGGGAAATTTTCCCTTGACAAGGATAGACTCGCCCAAAGGATGACCTAGACTAGAGAATGACACAAAATCATCCCTTTATAGGGCAAGATCTCTTGTCCATAGTGCAAATTCACCTCTGTGTGAAGAAAATTTTCCTTTAAGGGTAGGGGCAAACTGTAGCAAAGGACAAAAACACAACAAACAAAGATCATAATGGCTAAGCTGACTTGGGCTGAATATAACCACTAGTATCACACAATGAAGACACGCCAGGCTGCACAATCCTAAAATTAGCATGAAAGGTTTACAAACTTGATGTAGGCCCACCATCTTGAGCAGACAACCCAAGGTTAATACTCCGTGATACCAGGGTGGTTCTCTGGATCACCCTTTCTCGTGAAGGTAGATAGCTAGCGATTCAGTGGCATAGGGTCATCAACAGATGCCACGAGCTCACTTTCACACTCTCTCTTGGAGATTTTGTAGTCTACCACAAAGATTTCTATCTCAACCCAATGGAGTATGTGGTGAGTAACTTCAAGGTACAGTGCGCATCCCCTACACTTCACCAAGCCACAAGTAAAACACAGGTCTCTATCTAGGCTATACAAGGCTATCATGTGCGTCCTCTATGTATGCTAGGTATGTGAGGTACAATCATGAACACCAGCCCATCACAAGCATGGGTCAGGAGCCCCAGTAAGGTATTGGAAACTCAAACCAACCCTGCACGTCTTATCTAGGTATCACCCTAGCTTTAACGCTTCGCTAAACACGACGTGAATGGATTGGGGTACAACTTTAGTTCTCCCCCCTTTATATACCTCGTCGGTAACACGTGGTTGGAATCGTCCCCTAGGTGATGAAATCCTAGGTAGGTCCCACTAAAGGAAGGAAATACTAGATGCTTCGGCTGGTCCCTAGGCTCTCACGTAGTGCAAGGGGAGAGCTTAGACACACTAGCATTTCTTGGGTAGACTTGACTAGACTGGAACAAGATATGATTTCTAATCACCCAGGATCACCGAAAGGTGTAAGGGGAGTGGATAAGTCAACGAATTGCTCCCAAACACAACAAACAAAGTTTATTGACCTTTAATTAAGCTATGTGTTCCTAGATTAGTGAGAAAAATAATAGACAGAGCTAACTACAGTCTGGGACTACTCGTCCTGCAACACATGTGTTAATAGTTTTCACCTCTGACCTTGGACAAACAAGGGTGAACAAGCTGCACAAATCATTAGTTAAATGCCATAGATCACCACCACACAAGTTAATGGATCAGTGCCCAAAATCAAAACCAAGTTGTAGCACAAAATCAAATAATTAAGGGTTCTAGAATACCTCAGGTTCACCCCTGTGTAGGAGGAGTTTGCCTCTATCTGTGAGGTAGGTTTTCCTATTCAAGTGGATGGGAAAATTCACAATCGCCTTTTCAAATGGAGAGGTGTATACGATTTTACCTCTATAACTAGAGCGCGTTCTCCTGTTCTAGTTGGTCTTTTGTGTACCCAACTCTGTGTCAAGTGAATTCACCTATCGTCTCAAATACGCCCTTGTCCATGGAGAGGTGAAAACATGTTTGCTTATGTTGCCTTAGGTTTGCCCCTGTACTTAGCAAATTCACCCCGAGGGGGCGGATTTTCCCCTACGTGTAAAATATGAACTTGTAAAATTTAAAACAACAACAAATAATCAAAGTGACCCATGACGTGGGTCCCACCAGGCATGCCATAAATGTGTGCAAGTAAATTTTCCCACTCTAAGATGAAAAATTGAACTAATGCAATGAAGAAAAACACTAACAAAACACAAGAAAATGGAACTTTTTACCTTATTTGAGTTGATAGTTTGGTTGAACCTTGTTGATGTTTGAATGTGTGCTCCTTTGTTGGAAAAATGACTTGAATCCTAGCTCTAAATTATCTTGAGATGATGAGGAATGCAATGGTGATTGTGGGTAGTTGAATGGGTGCAAGATGTGAGCTCAAATGGGGTTGCAACAATGGAGGATGCTTGGATGCTTGAGTGTGTGCTTGATTGCTTGAATGCTAAAGTGGATGATTGCAAATGAAGGGAATTTCCACCATTTTTAGGGGAAGTTCCTCTAAAAAATGGAGGGATAGGATCAAACTAAGATGGACAAGATCAAGGGCTAGGGTTAGTTGAGAACTCACAAGCCCTCACATCTTGACATGTGGTAGGTGAGATGGCAAGGAGGAGATGATGTGGCTATGACATGGAGGTACCTTTTTGTACCTTGGGATTGGACAAGATATCCTCATAAAGGAGGTCCTTGTCCACATGTGGTAAAAGGACATGTGAGGAATTAAAAATTCCTCAAATATCCACATGGGGTTGAGAGAAGGAATTTTAAATTCCTTAAAATGCATTGGGGGATTAAATTTGAATTAAAAATTCATATGGGGAAGGGGTTTCCTTCTCCAAAAGGAGAAAGCATTTAAGGCTATTGACTTAGGACACATTCCATAAATGGCATGAAGATTAGGTTAGTTTAAGTAGGTGATTAAGGTTGTGCAAGCATGGGGTTAGGAAAATTAATGATGGATTAAGGACAAGTGGGAGGTGTAGGAGGATGTGACCCTAATTATGATTAAGGGTGTGCACATCCTAATCATAGATTAATTAAATTAATTTGAATTAGAGAGGATTATGGAGGATGTGACATGAGGAGAGAGAAAAAGATGAATTAAAAATTGATTTAATTCATTTAGGTTAAAGTGACCAAATTAAATAAATTGGATTATTTATTTAATTTAGAGATGAAAGGGATAAGGTATTTAATTGATTTATCAAATAACTTAGAGACATTAGGCTATAGGGCAATATTAATTAAATAATAAATTATTTAATTAACATGGACGAGAAATGCAGGATATAGGAATACAAGAGTGAATTTGACCATATGGGCATGGTCAAATTCAGGTGTCTATAGATACCATGTTATATTTTTGAAAAACACAAGAAACAAGATCAAACAATAAACAAGAACACCTTCCGCACATAAGAGTTGTAAACAAGAATTTTCTATTTCCTCAACACGAAAGAAGTTACATAATCAATGAATACAATGAAGGAGAGTGCTTATAAGAGAAAACCCTACATGATAAAGGGGTTGGATCATGACACGTTTTGACATCCTATGTGATGAGATATAATGTCTAACAATATCTCACTCTAGTAATAGAAAAAAACACTCCAAGTTTAGCTTAAGTGCATGAAGTGAAATTAGACTAATAATCAATTAAAGATTAATTAATTATTAGCTAATGCATGATTACTTTAACAACGTAGACTTGGCTTAAGTAAAGTCTAAAGCCATGTATACTTATTCAACCTATTATAGTTTAAAATTTTGTACCTAGCCTTGTATAATATATGAGTAATGATTTAACTTACTAGGGTATTACAAATGTGAGTAGAGAAATTAAATATATGGCTATTTAATTATATGTTGCTTTAAAAGGGTGGATAGCATATTATTATTGGAATATGGCTTCTAGTAATGTCATTGATGGAAATTGAAGTCATTGACCTATTCCAAATGTTAGCATTTGTCTATACCGAAAGGCAGAGTGAAGAACATGGTATCCAGTTGAAGCCAAAATTTGTCAAGTAGTTTGCATTACCAGGTTATCAGTTTTGGTTGCCGATCTCAGGAAAGGTCATTGGGAATATGAAATGTCTTACTCTCGAGTTTTGTGTTGTCACATCAAGTGGTGTATGAGTTAGGAGATCCGGTTGTTCAATTTTTTGTTCATTTGTATATGAAGGCTGACTAAGTGAATGTTTGGTGTTGTGGATATTTAAGATAGAATTGTTTAAAGTATTGTTGTGTTCAAATATTTTGTTTTGGGTCCTATCTATGCTATGGCTGACTTTTGTGGATGCGCATTAAAAGTTATTCATGATTTGAGCTGATTGTTGGAAGATATTTTCTATTTCATTGGAGCCGACATATAGTGATTGGAATCTTGGTAGCATATATATATATATGAGTTCGATTAATTCATTTTGGTGTGAATATGTGTGAGTTCTATATGTGTTGATGTGTGTGTGAATATCAAAAGATCAGTTGAGTGATTTTATTTGTGTAGAAGAGGATTTTCTTTTTTGAAGTGAATTAAGGCAGAGCAGAGTGAAGTGCAGAATCTGATAGATGGTCCAAAATCTGATCTATGAGCCTAACCAAAACTGTAATCATGCATTTGTAGATGCTATCTATTCAGTTCAACCTTTTGTTGTAATCCACATCTTTTGTAAGGCAGTGAGCCTTCCTTATTTTGAGCAGTGAGCTCTATGCGATGTGCTTGAATGCAAGTGCATTCCCATTTTGTAAAACACTATATTTGAGTACTCAAATTGTGGATTGAACTCCACTGTGGTTTTCCCCCTAACATGGTTTCCACATAAAAATACTTGTGTTATGGTGTTGTGGTTTATTGTTTCATGTTCATGCATCTTTCTTTTTATTGAATTTTTTAAGAACTTGAAAGGATATATTAATAAAGTTTAAAATTGCTCAACACTGGTCCCCCCCCTCTTAATGTTGCTTGAGTCCAACAATTGGTATCAGAGCTGAGTTCCTTTGAAAAATTTTAATGGCTTGAGGTAGATCTTAGAATGTAATGGACTCTGGTAGTCTTCAATAGTAGCTTGTGGTGGCACTTGATGATCTTGATCAGTCTAAGGCATAAGTCTTGGAATTGAAAGGAAATCTTAAGGATGCTAAGAAATTCATTTGGAAGTTGAAGGATCAAGTTATTAAATCTAGGGAAAGGAGAAATGACCTTTGTGATCAGAAAAAGAAAAAAGGGAGCAACATTATTCAAGAAAGAAAAAGGATGGATGATGATCATCTAAATCAAACCTTGAAGGAAATAACTAAAGAATGTGAAAAGCTTGCTAGAGACAATGCTACCCTCAAGCATGAGATGAAATCTATGATGATAAAACTAACTAAGGAGATTGAAGATAGAAAGAAGAAAGAGGGGAATCTTTCCCAGTCCCTAAAAGAAAGATCTGATGAATGCAATAGAATAAATGGAGAATTGATTCAGTTGGAAATGGAACTGCAACAATCCAGAGACAATGAAGAAGAGCTTGAAAAATAGATTGTTATTCTTAGAGATGAATTAGATACTGCAAATGAATACAAGGAGAAGTTCAAGATCAGTTTTGTTAAGCTTGATGAGCTAACTCAAGGGCAGAAGAATGCAAATGATAAGCGAGGTCTTGGTTATGAAAAAGGAGAAAGTTTCAGATCTAGACAAAGGAATTTCAAGCAAGGAAATCTGATGGACAAAGCAAAAAGGTGTCTGGTAAGACAACCTAATGCTCAAAAGTTCAATAGATATTATTTTTCTTGCAATAAATTTGGTCATATGGCTGCTCAGTGTAGAAGTAAAATGAAATCAAGTGATTCATCATTTTCTGGTCAGTACTTCAATTGCAATAAATTTGGTCATAAGTCAATTGAATGTAGAAATGTGTCAAAAAAATCTATCAATAGAAGGAATGTAAAATGTTATACCTGTGGAAGATTTGGGCATATTGCAAATCAATGCAGATCGAGAAGAAATCAATGGAATGACTGGTCTGGAAAAGGAAATGTTGTGTGTTTCAATTGCAACAAATACAGTCACATTGCAAGATTATGCAAAAACAAGACTATGGATAGAAGAGGTCTGGTATACAAAGACATAAATATGTAGAGAAATGATAAAGGAAAAGAGAAAGTGACTGTGGATGAAATAAGAGATCAAATGAAGACATGGGTGAAGAAGAGTTTCTATGTTGCAAGAAATGAGCCAGCACCAGAACCTGATTTTGGTAATCTTTCTCGGAACTAGTTTTAGGCCTTTAGCCTAGGGGGAGCTGTCAAGAAAAATCCTTCAAACCCCCTATCGAAAATTGACACTGGGATGTGGATGATTGTAATGGTTGCACTGTTGATCTACAAATGCTATGGAATCAGTTGGAAAGGATATTATGCTAAGTTAAAGGTTCGTAGAAGTTTTTGGTTGGCAATTGAGAAAACAGGGTATCCCAATAAGTTAGGGAAAAACATTTATTACAATAAAAGTTAGGTGTGCAAGATATAAAAGGGGAGTTGAAACCCTCATTTTTCAGTTTGTGTCAAAGAAAAGGAGTGCACTCTACATCAAAATTTTGAAAGTGCAAAGAGAATTCAGCAGTGAAACCCTAATCCATCAGGTACTTTGATTGTATTGAGAAATTTGGTGTGCGGTTGAAGAATTTCTTTGGTATTTTTAAGTCATGTGTACGAAAGGTAAAATGGAACAATTCAAAGGAATGGTAAAATTAGATGAGTATAGTAGTGAGAAGATTAGAGCTGAAAGAAACATGTTGAACGATGAATTGAAATGGTTGAATGGAGCAAACCAAAAAAGCTTGGATATTTGGAGTAAATTTCCTTATTTTGGAAACACGAAAATCATTGACTTCATTCTATTTTTGACTTCATTCTAAATAGATTGAATGATGATATTCTAACTTTGGATAAACCTTACCATATCTTGAAAGTGATCGCAACTGTAACCAGGTTATGCAAGGTTGGGGAAGTACCGAGGAAGAAATCAATCTGAAATAAAGAAGTCGAAACCCTAGCTGGAGTAACTGGAGACCAAAGGGCATTGATAATATCCACAATTAAGGATCTAGTGACAAGGTACATTGCATATTGAATATCTTACAAAAACTTTTTCAGAAATAGAGAAGGTGCTACTTCAGTAGGTGCAGTTCATATTTCACAAAAGATGATAATGGAAGATTAGGATTTTGATCTTTGTGGATCGGTGAAAGATCAACTGATGGAGAATGTCTAATTGACAAAGGAGACAGGTTACCCTTTCAGGTTTGGTACTTTGGTTATATGCCTTGCGATTTATTTTCTGAATTGTTTATCCTCAAACAACAATGTAACATGGGCAGAGAGTGAACCAGTTTGCAAGAAAAATTACATATACTCTAACAATTTGGCAAACTATGATCAAGTATATGAAAGTTTCTTTAAGAGTTTGCTAAGAAATTTTGGTTGAACTGGTGTTTCCATTCTGGTAAGAGGACATGAAGTTGGTTCCTCCTCCGGTGAGATGGAGAGAAAGAAGAGAAGAACAAATTAAATTGTTGTCTGTACTCCACCAGCATGCAAGACTCTAAAATTTGAAGGGAAGGGAAAAGAACAAGTGATTGTGGAAATACCAGATGACGAATCTAAGGACACCCTTGGAAAAGAACTGAAAATAGTTGAACCAAAACAAGAAAAGGCAATGGAAAAAGGAAGTGAAGAAGAAGGTGATCTAAACAAGAAAGATCTAATGCAACTTATTCATGAGGAAGATGGAATGCAAAAGATTGTGAACATGTGGTCTATCAAACCTTCATATGAGTAGGACATGATCTCAAGTGTACTAAGTGCTCATTTTGTGCCCAATCATATCAAATTGGAGAGTTTGCATAATAAGTTTCCAGAAGAGATTATTGAATGTATCAAGGAAATCATGGAATCTGAATCTTAGAATAAGGAAGAAGAAGCGATTCTACACCTAAAGAAGTAGTATAGATTGTCACTTACCAAGCTAAAAAAGCACATGAATGAACTAAGACAATGCATAAGCACTACAAATAACATTTATAACTATTGTCTTCAATGGCATCATGCAATAAGCAAGTACAAAGAGAAGATGGAACAAATTGAAACAAAGCTGAACAATATTGGTCAAAACCTTGACATGTCTCAGGATGTTGATGGTGCAATCAAGAAAATAATTTAGGAACTACAGATAGAACATAAAAATGTTCAGAACACCAAGAATAGGATTGTTGACACTTTTTGGAAAGTGAAGGACATAACCAAATGTAGGCTTGAACAATTGATTGAGATACTAAGGAAGGGAGAAGTATTGGAAGATGTCTTCACCATTCTGGAATCCCTCACCCTAATTATCAACTAGACATCTGAGAATAACAACATGATCATAATCACTAGGATTGTAGTGGAAGCATGGAAGAAGTTTCTTCCAGAGTTGAAGGAGAAGCACAAAATAATCTTCAAATAGCAGTTGTATTTCTTCAAGTTTTTGAATCAATTTTTGCACAAGTAAGTTTTGGTTACACTTTAAAGAAAGGGGAAATATTTTTTTTGTCATTGATGTCAAAGGGGGAGAGAGAGCAGTGAAAAATTCCTTATCAAACTTAGGGGGAGTTTTGTTGAGTTTTGTCACCTATGGCATTTTGAAGCTTTGAAGGTTCTGACATTTAGTCATTTTTAACTAAGTGTTGCCATCAATGCCAAAGGGGGAGATTGTTGGAATATGGTTTCTAGTGTTGTCATTGATGGCAATTGAAGTCATTGATCTAGTCCACATGTCAACATTTGTCTATACCGGAAGGCAGAGTGAAGAACGGGGTATTCGGTTGAAGCCAGAATCTATCAAGTAGTTTGCATTACCAAGTTATCAGTTTTGGTTGCGGATCTCAGGAAAGGTCATTGGGCATATGAAATGTCTTACTCTTGAGTTTTGTACTATCACATCAAGTGGTGTATGAGTTAGGAGATCCGGTTGTTTGATTTTTTGTTCATCTGTATATGAAGGCTGACTAAGCGAATGTTTGGTGTTGTGGATGTTTAAGATAGAATTGTTTAAAGTATTGTTGTGTTCAATTAAATTTTTTTGGGTCCTATCTATGCTATGGCCAACTTTGGTGGATGTGCATTAAAAGTTATTCATGATTTGAGCCAGCAATTGGAAGATATTTTCTATTTCATTGGAGCCGACATATAGCAATTGAAATCTTGGTAGCAGATATATATTTAAGATTGATTAATTCATTTTGGTGTGCATATGTGTGAGTTCGATATGTGTTGATGTGTGTGCGAATATTAGAAGATCCGTTGAGTAATTTTATTTGTGCAGAAGAGGATTTTTTTTTTGTGAAGTGAATTAAGGTAGAGTAGAGCGAAGTGTAGAATCAGATAGATGGTCCAGAATCTGATCTATGAGCCTAACCGGAACTGTAATTAGGCATTTGTAGATGCTATCTATTCAGTTCAACCTTTTGTTGTAATCCAAATCTTTTGGAAGGAAGTGATCCTTCCTTATTTTGAGCAGTGAGCTCTAGGCAGTGTGCCTGAATGCAAGTGCATTCCCATTTTGTAAAACACTATACTTGAGTTCTCAAATTGTGGATTGACCTCCATCGTGGTTTTTCCCCTAACAGGGTTTCCACACAAAAATCCTTGTGTTATGATGTTATGGCTTAATGTTTCATGTTCATGCATCTTTCTTTTGATTGAATGTTTTAAGCACCTGAAAGGACAGATTAATAAAATTTAAAATTGCTCAACATTGATTCACCCCCTTCTCAATGTTTCTTGAGTCCAACAAGTATAGGAGGTAGTGTCTATTTTAAATCTCATAATTCAAAATATGAATAAATAGAAAAGCATATAGTGCAATTCTTTTATAATTTTGAATATAGAGGAAATTGTAGAGAGACAAGGAGAAAATTCCCCCATCATTGAATGAATGGAGGATTAATGTCAGTGCCTGGATACTTTTTTGTTAAGTGACTAGCTTTGCACCATATTTTGTCAAGTTTTTTTGAAAGAAACTATAATGAATTAAATGTCATATTCTCTATAATTCCATAGCGCTAAATGATATACAAGATGAAATAGTTTTAAATGACACTACACATGCCCTGAAGTTCTTTCCCTGTTTATGTCCTAAAGCCTATGTGCTACAAAAGAATGTTTTTTGTTGTTGCAATGGTATGAAAAATCAACGGCTGCTAAAGCCACGATATGCTAGTCCTTGCATATATTTCTACACATAAATGTAGCAACAGGAGTAACAACTCCATTTTTTGTAAAAGTTGATGTAAAATCATATGTAAAAAATATATATAGGCTATACATCTTTTAACAAAAACAAATCTTCTTATAAAATTGTATAGTGATTCCTTGTGCACACAAATATAATCAATCATCAAAAAGATGATCTTATGGGATAGAGTTAATATTTTTGTAAGACAACAAGTTTGTTTATAAATGAAATTATGAACATGGTTTTCTTTGAAGGAAGTTGGAATAACATTTTGGATTTGATAAATATTTCTAAATATAGGAAACTTTGAAATAAGTTTATTTTTGTTTTGAGTCTATAAATAAATATGGGAATATTTTATCAATATTTTGTTTGAGATAGAGGTGTATGTGAATATACGACCACGTAATAATTACATGTATTCTATATGGAAACTTTGGCCGAACTAATATAAAATTGTTGCTTGCATTGTCAACTCATTGTGTTTTTAAAGTTGCATTATAATTAGAAATATCATGCATGACTAGAGGGAATCTAGAAGATTTCTTGGTAGATTAGATGCAGTCAAACATGACACTAGATCTCAGATGAGTTGATAACCATGGTTTTACTTGGATCTACTATCCTTACATAGGGTAGGTCAACTTCCAAAAGGAAGATGTGGGGCATTGTTTGTTTGTGGCTAGAGGTAAAGCACTCATATGATGCTCTCCCTTTTTTAGTTAGATGCTAGAGATATGGATTATCAAAGACAAACTATGTGATTCTTATTTGATGTATCATTTTTCTATTATTATTCCATCAGCAAATGATGATGACATATGTGTTTATTTACAATCCTTAGTATGGATTAATAAGTTTATCTAGATTATTATAAATATTAAAATATTATATACATGATCGAAATGGAATCAATGCTATTCATTTCAACTCTAATATTTTATTACAATGATTATGAAATTAAATGTTATGCGAATTCTATCTTTATGTGATGTTTTCTATTATGTTATATATATTTTAGAGTTTATACTTAATTAACTAGTTGGGGTTCATTACACATTTGGGCACCCAAAACATGACCTTTCACCTTTCATAAGTGGATTCCTAAGAAGAATATTTTTCCATTATGGTGTGTAACTCCCACTAATATTTAATCACCTCTTTAAAGCATAATTACAATATGTCATTAATTAATGCTTTTCTATCATGTCCCCTAGAATATATTTCAAGGAATGAAAATATATGAATGGGATAGGAATACAAGGTTAATTTCACCTTTTCCTAACATTCTCCTACTTGACATTAAATATTGTAATTACATCTAAGTGACAAAAATTTAAAAATCAAGTATAGTGATCAAGGCCCATGGAATTCCTACACCAAGAGAACTTATCCATGGTCACTGGCTTCATAAGAGAATTTGTAACATTATTCAAAGTGTCAAATTTTTCAATCAAGACCATATGATTCTCAACCATTTCTCACAAAAATGATATTGAAGATCAAAATGCTTAATATGAGAATGAGACCTAGGATTTTTGGACAAAAAATAACACTCTGATTATCATATCCTATCCTTAGATATCACCAAAATCCCTTTTATCAACCTACAACTAGACTTGTCAAACGTCACATGCATTCCAAAATTAGTCAAATTGGACACTAAAAGTAAATTTATTGCAAGTACTAGAATATACATAACATTATCAAGGGTTTTAATCCTGCCATCACTATAACACAACTTTACCTTTCCCTTACCAACAATATTCTCTGTGTTGTTATCACCAAGAAAAATAGCCCACCCATCATAAGCTTTGTATGTAGTAAACGAGTCCCTATGAAGAGTCACATGGTAGCAGAAATATTAATCAATAAACCAAGAATGTTACTAATAATGTTAGATGAAATAAACAAAACATCAGAATCATCATTAAAGGGATTTTCTATGGAGGAATCAACTTTCTTTTTCTTTTTCTTACACTCCTTCACATGCCCTCTTTTTCTACAATTCCAACACTTTAATCTGCTCTTTCTGAGTGTTTTAAAGTGTTCTTTAGGCTTATCCCTCTATTTATCCCCTTTATACCCTTTTTCTTTTGACCTACCTTCCACATGCAAGGCATCTTGGGAGCCAACATTAATAGAACTTCTCCTCATCTCCTTTATAAGAAGTATGAAAACCATGTTGTCCATCTTTTGCTTTGCATTACCACTACTTATGACAAAAATTAGAATTCCCAAGATTCAAGAAAAGAAAAAGAAACAAGATATATTTATCTTTGTCTTCTAATTTAACATCTATTAATGTAAGTTTTCTTATAATCAAGTTAAATTCATGTAAATGTTCTGCAATTGAATCACCATCTTTCATCTTTAAAGAATACAACCATATTTTGAGATATAAATTGTTAGGAAAAAAATCTAGTTTGGTATATTTCACCTATCCTCTTCCATAAATTGTATGTAGTGTCTTCTATGGAAACATTCAAGAGGACAATATGCAAGACACACCTTACTGGTTCCCCATGCCTTCTTTCCCAACTTCTTCCAATATTTATTAAATATTGAATCTAGTTCTCTTTCTTGTGAATTTGGAAACCAATGATCTCTTTCTTCAAGGAGGTCATCCATATTTCATTTCCACATCTCACAGCGTATGCCATTGAATTTATCAATATCCTAGTGAGAGGTAGAGGCCATGGTATACAATATTCTTCACAAATATGCAATGTACCACAAAACAAAATATGCCATTGTAACCAAAAAATATTCAACACTTATGGAAAAGATGTCCCTCTAAATAAAACCATTAGATGTGATACCAAAATTTGAAAAAAAGGTGAAGAAAAGCTACAATATTAACTTATCAATGTGTTTGCAAACTGAAAGCTAGATGAACCAATTTGAGATTATATGTGATTGCACATACAAGTTAAGATAAAAATTTAAAAAAATAGTAGATAACACTAGATTTATGTGGAGAAACACTTTAAAAAAAAATCCACATGAGAAAGAGGGAAAGAATACTATTAATCTGCAAAGAGAATTATACAATAATACTATTCACTATTATTCCTTGATCAATCCTTCAATGCCAAGACTGGTCCAGTGGAGCTCAAACTAGTAACAACCCTAATTTCCTCTTTGTTTATCATATGTGGCATGTCCAACCACATGAGTTTGTCATGAATTTTTCTCAGAAAATACTTCACCCATTCATCTTCATAGAAAAATTTGGGAAACTCTGTCCACACATCCAACTTCTTCTTTGTCAAACTGGCATACTCTAGTTTTAGCTCGAAATCATCTCTAGTTAGCATTTTTTCCCTAAATTCTGCCAACTTAAAATGGTCATATTCATCCATCTTCGAATGAATGTAAATTCACACATGCTCTGTGTGCATCATATTTGATGGAACCTTAGAGAATGCACCTTGATTATCCTTTTCCATTAACTTGTACAAGCGCTTCTTAAAATTAGGTCTTGGCCTTTCAAGCATATAAATAGCTTGAGGAGTAAACATTTTGAACTTTTCTTGAGCTAGGGTTTGTAGGAAATTGTAAGTACCTTGTGAAATTCATCAATAGGGTTTTGTTCAACACTTTAGAATCGCCTCAGCTCTCATTTGCACTGCTCTCCTATTCAAATTATTGAACACAAATTCCCTTTAGAATGTGTAAAATGAAATAAAAACACTTTTTTGTGACCTAAAGTATGCATTAATTGCAGTAGGAAAAGTTAAGTCAAATGTTGCCAAGCCTTCTCTATATCATTCTAGGCACTTCCAAATAGTCCAAAAATCTCTACATTAAGATATTTCTCACTAGAGATTTCAGAAATGGATCAACCAAACCAAATTATACATGCACTAGTATGCTGAAGACATCAATGTCACATATTTGGTAGGGGGTTTAGAAAGTTTTATGTCAAAACTCCCCTTGAGCCAATGCTTTCTATCTAGTTTCTAGAGGAAACATCTGCACTAGAATTTGGCATAGACTCATTCTTCATATCATTCTCTTCCTTTTTCTTTTAGATCTTGTTCATCTCCTTCTTTAACTCAACCAGATCAATCTTCTTTTGTGGAGTGAAAGGTTTCACATTCTTTTCTCAGCAAAGATTATTTGTGTCCTGGTTTATTACATTTATAGCATATGACACCTTGTTGTAGGGAAAACTTAATTCCTACCATTTTAAATCTATCATCTGCATTCACTAGCCTTATGAACAAATCCATTTCATGCATAGCATTGATCAAAAGTTTTGATTCATCCTTCTACATTCTATAACTCCATGTCCAAATTTATTACAATAATAACAGTGACCATTAAAAGATGGGTACCTTTGTGCAATTAGTTTTCTGATAGGAGGTCTCTTGAAATATTTCTTCTAGTTTTGGACATGTTTGATATTGCTCTTCTTATCTCCAGTCTTCCTTTTCTCATTTTTCTCCTTTTCAACATTGTTTGGAGTCTAATTTTTCCTTTGAGATTTCTCCTTTTTCAAACCCTAATCCTTCTTTGTCTTTGAATATTTTTGATTAGCAAGCATATCATGAAGTGAGGTGGAGCTCTTCTTGACTTCATCCTCTTGAGTCTTTTCTTTCTCTAGATCTTTCCTCAGAGAGATAACTTCTTCTTCAAGCTTTGAACATTCTGCAAACTTATCTTTAAACTTGGCATTTAGGCAGTCTTCAACTCTTTTTCCTTCTTCAACCCACTCTTTAGGATTAGTGATTGTCTCATTTAATTGTTTAAGTTGCTCATTTGTTTCCTTGAGTTGCTCTTTAACTTTCATGACTTGATTCCTTAGCTTCTTGATGCACTCATCTTCTCCCTTAAGAGTTTCTTTCAGATATCTATTCTCAGATTTTGCTTTGTCTAGGTCATCAAGAGTAGATTTGAGTTCTCCTTCCATATCAAATTCACAGTATTCTTTAGTAAACCCTTCCATTATAATTTCTTTTGGAGGGATAGGATACTTCCTAGTTTCCATGTGTTCAACCTTCAAGATCCACCTCAACAATTAAGCCAAATGAAGGAACCTTGGTATGATACCAAATTTTGAACACCTGAAATACTAAGAGGGGGGTGAATGAATATTCCCTAAAATTCATTAACTTAAAAGTGCATTCAAAGCATCTCAATGAAATTGTAGAAATGGAAAGGAAAAATTAAAGAATGCATCAGAACAGTCAACACAAGAACACCATATTTACATGGAATGTTGGCAACACAAGGGTAGACAACTGAGAGGGGGGCTGAATTAGTTGTCACATAAATTATACAAATTAAAATTATTTTACTTAGTCTTATATTTGATAAATAAACATGAAAGCATAAATCATCACCACATCAGAAACACACATAACACCAAAATTTTTACGTGGAAACCCTATTAGGGGAAAAACCATAGTGGAGGTTAGTCCACAAGATTATACCCTGTTAAAACTATAGAGAAAATGGGGAATGCACATGCATTCAGCCACACTTCCTAGAGCTCACTGCTCAAATAGAACAAGACTTACTACCCAAAGGAAGGCACACTGTCTTATTGAAACATTCAGATTACATCCGCAAGATTTTGAACTAAGAAAATAGCATCTGCTAATGCCTGATTACAGTTCAGGTTAAGCACATAAACTCTACTCACTCTTCTTCACACTTAACTTCTACCTTTGAATGATTAGAACATTATTTGCACATAGGACTCACACATTATTCATACACACTCACACACACCTCTTCAAATAGTATAAACAATCGCTCATATATATCCACAACAAGAGATTACATTGCTACATGTCGGCTACAACAAAATAATAAAACATGTACAAATTGTCGGCCCAAATCAATAAACAATTATTAATGTGAATCAACCAATTGTTGTGCATGTTTTGCACACATGCCCCGCCATAGGCAGGGACCCCCTTTTTTTTCTCTCGACAGGCTGCTTTGCTCCCATCTTGTTTTACACGCCCCATTTTCCAAGCCGAAATTGGTCATGTGCCTTCAAACAATCAAATCCCCCTACCCCAATTTACCTACTTGGGGTATTCAAATCCAAGGAGAAATAAAGTCCCCCATCCCTTTTCTGCCCTTTGTCTTGTTCCTAGTAGACTTGGTCCCTGATCGCTTGATTCACTTTCCACATTTTTGACTTTGGGGAAAACTTTTTGGGGGATTTGGAATGTTTTTGTGGTGCCTAAGTGAACTGCCAAGGTTTTGTCAATGTTCTGTTAAGTTTCAGTGGTTTTAGAACTTTCCCTTCAGAAATCCCTTCCTCTTTGGCTGTTTTGGAAACATCTGTGGACCCCCGCCGGTTCGGTTTCTACATTTTTTACTTTGGGGGCAACTTTTTGGTGGATTTGGGATGTTTTTGTGGTACCTAAGTGAATTGCCAAGGTTTCGTCAACGTTCCGTTAAGTTTCGGTGGTTTCAGAACTTTCCCTCTAGAACTACCTCCCTCTTTGGCTATTTTGGAAACATCTGTGGACCCCCGCCGGTCTGGTTTCCACATTTTGACTTCGGGGACAACTTTTTCATGGATTTGAGATGTCTTTGTGATGCTTAAGTGAACTGCCAAGGTTCCATTAAAGTTCTATTAAGTTTTGGTGGTTTTGGAACTCCGTCCCTCTTTGGCTATTTTTGAACATCCGTGGATCCCCGACAACCCGGCCTCCATAGCCTGGCCCCTCCGTAGCCGTTTTGAATATCCGTGGAGCCCCGACGACCCGCCCTCTGGAGCCTGACCCCTCCATGGCCATTTTTGAGAGTCCATCCCTCCATGGTCATTTTGAACATCCATGGAGCCCTCGCGACCCAGCCTCTAGAGCCCAGCCCCTCCGTGGCCGTTTTGAACATCTGTGGAGCCCCGATGACCCAGCCTCCGTAGCTCGGCCCCTCTGTGGCCATTTCTAGGACCTCATACCTCCATGGCCCTTTTGAACATCCATGGAGCCTCAGTGACCTGGCCTCTGGAGCCCAGCCCCTCCGTGGCCATTTTGAACATCCGTGGAGCCCCAGCGACCTGGCCTCCAGAGCTTGGCCCCTCCGTGGCTGTTTCTGGGAGTCCGTCTCTCTATGGCTATTTTGAGCTTTTGCTTTTTTCAAATACATTAATCTTGAGGAAGTTTTTCTAGGCACTCTTCCTTCCCCTTTTCCCATGCACTATAATTGAAAAATCTTGGTTTTACTAAGTTTTGTGAGGTTGGGAACTTCCCTTCCAGTTTGTTGTCCCTTGTTCGCTACCCGCCCGCTTAGGCCGACATTAATGTTTATGGTCTAAATGAGCTCCAAATATGAATATTATGATCTTTTGATGATGCATGGATGGATCTAACAAGGATTTTGCAAGATTTGACTACCATTTTCCTTGATTTGTGTATGAAGGAACTTATGACACTTCATGTATGCAAGATTCAAGAAGCCTACCACAGGTCCGTCAAGGAGACCCATTGAGAAAGTTGAACAAGGAAAGTGCATCCCTCCTATCACCATTCATTTCATGTTCACCTCTCCCCCTCACACCCACCAATAGGTTTGACATTAGAAGAAGGCATGTGCCAAGGAAGTCAAGGACAAAAATGCAAGGGGGTGGCCTTGAAGAAAGCATAAGAGAGTTGTCCCTCCGAATTAGGGGCAACCAATCCATTGATGCCAGTCGTCAATGGGCCCGTTTGATCCAATGAAAGAACACTTCAAACACATCAAGTAAGAAGGTAACTTTCAGGTAGTTTCAACTATAGTAAAAGGGCAATTAGCTAAATGATGAAATTGCTACAACACCTGAGCACTATATGACAAAGTAGGGAAAATACAAGGAATGTATTTTTTAATTGCTGAATATTGGGGGGTAGGTGAAACCCTAATGTAAATCAAATTTGGGCCACTCATTGTGAATTAATCCTAGCCATTCATTTGGGCTTTGGAAAACTATAATTAGGGGCTTGCCCCTCATTTGTAAGGGTTGAAGAACTAATGTAAAGACATTCTACAACAATAGAAAGTAGCATTGCATGATTTATGGGTGTTCCTTTTGATTTTACTCTTTATGTATGCATGGTTCAACTTCCCTATTAGCTAAGGTGTTAGTTTCTTGAATGGAAGTGGTGATGGTGATTGCTGTTTCAGTATTTGATGAATTTCCAACTCATGCTTTTTGTGGTTCATTGATGATGAATCACTTTGCAAAGCTAGTCTGAGCTCTTTACTTCATTGCTACAACTTAGTTCAATTACATGTGAATGATGTGTGTGTGTAATCTGAAAATCTATAGTCCTTAGAAGATTGCACTAATTTTGTGTAGCTGTAGATTCTCTTGGTCAAGAAAAATTTAGTTTTAGGGAGTTTGTCTACTGTAGCAGCCTCCATGATCACTATTCATTCATAGTTTCAGATCCAGGAACCGTGCCTCTTCCCTACCCCTTTTTCTTTTTTTTAATGAGTGAACTATGCTAAGGTTCATTGCACATTGTAAAGCTAAATCCAATGATGAAATAGAGTTCAAGACCGTTGTTTGAACCTGCAACAAACACACAACAAATCCCCCATCTTAAGAACTCCATTTGCAGATCCAACTTCCCATGCTTTGTAACTCATTTGTAAGTCTGCCTTGTGATTCCAACAAATCATATGAAACAACTGAGATATTCCAATCACTATCAAGACCTGACATTAGAGACCTTGGGATAGTGTTCTGCAATTTGATTGTGGAAGATTATCTTTCAAGAGAGGTGATGCACCTATGCATTGCCTGTGTTGAGAAGTGCATAAAAAACACATCAACAAAACTGGCACTAGAAGGAGGGCTGACATGTTGGAAATACAAAGCTAAAGGTTGGAAGTGATTCATTTTATTCCCTCCTCCTAATGCCATCAACAAAACTGGCACTAGAGGTAGAGCATGACATGTTGAGGCTACAAAACTGAAAGTTGGAAATTGAAAAGAGAACTTTCAAAGAAGAAATTTGAGATAGGGAGATCTCTTTCAATGCTAATAATTAGAAAATTCTGAAGGCAAGTAGAAGCTGAATCAAAATGGAGCAGCATGCACAAATTGGTATCACTCAGCTGCATGTAGATTTGAATAAGAGATTGAAGAAGCCATTGCAACAATTTGCATTGGCAGATAGATGTTGGATCCATTGCACTTGCAGGCACAACGAATTGGGATGTTTGACTTTCTTGATCAGAATCGAAATGATCTTGTAGGGAGAAATTCCTTTTTGGGAAATATACTAGCCCTTGGCTCCCAAAGACCCAGAGGAAGAGTTGACAACTATGGCAGCCAAAGCATTCAAGGAGATGATCCAAGAACATTTGAGCAACAAGGATGAACCAAGATTGGAGGAAGTACTAATGGCAAGTTGGTGTAAATTTCACAATGCACCACATTCAGAATTTACGTGTCCATCATGTGACAACATCGTCGCTTAAGCCAAGGGTTGTTTGGAAAAGTTGGAGCAACCAACTCCCAATGAGGCAAAAGAGCTGTCAACATCCAAAGGACAACACATTGAAGATGAACAAAGAAATTTGACACGAGCTAGTGTTGGGACAACAAATGTTGAAGCTAAAAATGAAAAGGAAGAAGCTGGTTTGAGTATGACAGTTGAACACTATGATGAAAATTTAGTTGGAAGGGAGTTGGAAATCCTTTCCTCTATCAATAAAGAGCAGTCCTCTAATCTAGAAGAGGAGTCATTGGAAGTTGATGAATCAACAAAGTCTGCAACAGTGCATATTGGGACAGCCAACGAAGATGCTGAAGAACAGGAAGAAGAAAAGGTTGACAACCTTGGAGCAACAAAAAAATGACAATGAAGGTATAAGTGAAATCAGACTAGAAGACCTCCCCTTCACCAATGACAGTGATCGAGGATCTAAAAATGCAAATTTGGAGGAGTGGGAGCAACCACTCGCCACTGTTGTCTACCATCAAATTTCTTCTTCAAGTGATGATGAGGACCCAATAGTGGAAAGATATGACTAGCTCGTCTCTAGATTAGCAAAGGATTGGTCAGAGTTGAAATACCAAGTGGATTTGGAGGTGCTACTATTTCAAAATTGGTGTAGACTTCATGATTCATCACATTCTGAGTTTGCATGCGAGCTATGCAAAGAAGCCATTAAGCAAGTCAAAGGACAAGTGAGGCAACCAAGCATACCACTTCCTGCAGTTGCTTCAATGATGGAATGTGAAGATTAAGAGCCTGAACTGAGTGATGACTCAGCTAAAGGTAGGCCTCAAGAGGATGTTGGGGCAACAATAGAAGAAGGACAACAATACAGTCTCGGACTTCCGAGTGATGAAGTAGATCAAGCAAGAATGTTGTCCACCAGTCACCGAGAAGTTCTTCCTCTTGAAGAGTAGTTGTGTACCATGGATGATAGGATTTTTGGTGAGTCTTTGGAGGGAAATTATGCAATACAATTTGGTCCCCTCGATCAGGTTCCATCAATTGATGACTTCTTTCCATTGGGATCTACACTACGGAGGTATGCTCATGTCGAGGAAGAGCACATCCCAGAAGACGATAGCGATGAATACATACTCCTTGAGCCCCCAAATAGTGATGCACTAGAGTTTCCAGATTGGGAGAGGAGCTCCTTCTCCATTTACAGTGATAGTGAGCAAGAGGAAATGAGTGAATGTTATGATGAGATGCATGAATAGCAAAGAGAAGAAGAAAAAGCCAAAGGTGCTGAGATAGCTGCTAACAGAGATGAAGCACCTGACCGACTACAAGATGCAACTTGGAGTCCTTCCGCCATGATTGTTGTTGATCTTCCTTCATATTCAGATGGATACAATAGGATAGATTTGTCCATGTCACTATCCCATGACATTGAACATCATAAAAAGGAGGTTGATACTTGGGGAAGGAGACGAGACAACATGTTGCCCCTTGAGGACAACAACCAAGTGGATCCCAAGTTTGCAGATGATCGATGTGGAGAAGTATTTCTTTTTGAAGAACTGCCAACCAGGGCTGTAGGTCCCATTGGTAGATTAGAAGAGCTGTTTGCTGCCCCGTCCTCCCAGCCTCATGTAAGCTTAATGTCTGAAGTGTTGCACCCTCCACCGCGCCTACTCGAGGCTACCGATGTAATGATAAATGATGATGTGCTTGCTCTTGACTGTCTAATGCTGCCACCTCCATGCGATGACATCTAGGTTCTATCCTTCCTTAACCCTATTATTTCTCATAACTACACTTATTATTTTGATTATGGGAAAGAGGGAAAATGAACATGTTTATGGATTAACCATGGGTTCAACGAGCCTCCTCAATTGCTGATTTTTCATGATGATGTGATTGAACTTGAGTGTTGCAACGTTGAATTTATTTTTTTAGAATATAAAGATAAATTTGCATAGTTAAGAATGATAACGATTACCTGTTTGCTTGTGCATGCATTACGAAATCCAATGAGTCTTAATGTCAACTCGCCTTTCCTCAACATAGTGCTTTGTAAATATCTTTGTACATAGCCCATTTTGAGTAGTATAGGTTTCCTGTAAATACTCTGCTTTCCTACTTTCCTTAGGTTAGTTGGTTTGTTGTAGGTTGTTTGCTTTTTGTTTGCTTTCGCTTTGCTGCTGTTTTGCTCAGGTCCCTATGCTTTTAGCTGGGCACATCTGTGCGCACAACAACTATACTTATCGCTTGGGGTTGTTCTACGTATTTCTTTGTCAAACTCTAACCAAGTCTTCAGAGTGGATGGTGAAGGTCTTTTGTTAGTGTCAAGTGATTTGGGTGTTTGATTCAAATAGGACAAGTTGTTGGTTTAATTTGACTCTGACGTATTCTAAAATCTTACAACTCTTACACATCTTAAGAATCTGACGGTCACTGTAGGGCCTTTTGTGAAGTCTAGTTAAGTGAAAAAATCTAAAATTCTGCTCCAGCACCAATGTGATTCTCATCCCTAAATGCAAGATTTGATGCCTGAGGGGTATCTAAAAGAGCTGAATAGAGAAAAGAAAGAAAGAAAGAAAACATTGAAAATTAAAAGAAAGAGAAAATTCAACTTTTCAGGGGTATCCGAGCAACTCTACCAGGGCTATGGACATCTGACCGGCAGTAGAGCAATGTTCAAGAGAATCACAATGACAACCTTGTCGAGGCTATGGATGCTTGACTGGAAATGAGGCAATGTCCCAGATGCTTTTGGAGTTAGAATAAATTACATAGCTTAAATTGATGAAGCTTGGGTTCCTGTAGCAACTAAAGGATGGGAATTAACGCAACTGCACACACTTAGATTTTTAGCATATTGAAGGTTGGGTTGGCTAGTGGTTTTGATCCTTTGGTTGGGGATCAGGTTTGTTTGTCCTAGCATGAAGGTCAGAACTAGAGATTCTAGGTTTGTGATTCCAGTTTGTCATCAAAATGCTCTAGAGCATTTCCCCAGCGAGTCACCATTTGTTGTGCATGTTTTGTACACACACCCCGCCGTAGGCAAGGACACCCTTTTTTTGCTCTCGACAAGCTGCTTTGCTCTTGTCTTGTTTTGTGTGCCCCATTTTCCAAGCCCAAATTGGTCATGTGCCTTCAAACGATCAAATCCCCCTACCCAAATTCACCTACTTGGGGTATTCAAATCTGAGAAGAAATAAAGTCCCCCGTCCCTTTTCTGCCCTTTGTCTTGTTCCTGCTAGACTTGGTCCTTGATCGCTCAATTTGCTTTCCACATTTTTGACTTTGGGGAAAACTTTTTGGTAGATTTGGGATGTTTTTGTGGTGCCTAAGTGAACTGCCAAAGTTTCTTCAACGTTCCGTTAAGTTTTGGTGGCTTTGAAACTTTCCCTCTAGAACTCCCTCCCTCTTTGGCTGTTTTGAAAACATCTGTGGCCCCCACCGGTCCGGTTTCTACATTTTGACTTTGGGGGAAACTTTTTGGTGGATTTGGGATGTTTTGTGGTGCCTAAGTGAACTCCCAAGGTTTCATCAATATTTCGTTAAGTTTTGGTGGTTTCAGAACTTTCCCTCCGGAACTCCCTCCCTCTTTGGCTATTTTGGAAACATTCGTGGACCCCCGCCGGTTCAGTTTCCACATTTTTGACTTTAGGGACAACTTTTTGGTGGATTTGAGATGTGTTTGTGATGCTTAAGTGAACTACCAAGGTTCCGTTAAAGTTCTCTTAAGTTTCAGTGGTTTTGGAACTTTGTCCCTCTTTCGCTGTTTTTGAACATCCGTGGAGCCCCGACGACCCGGCCTCTGGAGCCCGGCCCCTCCATGGCCATTTTCAAGACTCCATCCCTCCATGGCCGTTTTGAACATCCGTGGAGCCTCGACAACTTGGCCTCCTGAGCCCGGTCCCTCCATGGCCGTTTCTGAGACTTCATCCCTCTGTGGCTGTTTCGAACATTCGTGGAGGCCCGATGACCCAACCTCTGAAGCTTGCCCCTTTGTGGCCATTTCCAAGACTTCGTCCCTCCGTGGCCGTTTTGAACATCCGTGGAGGCTCGATGATCCTGCCTTTGGAGCCTGGCCCCTCTATGTCTGTTTCTGGAACTTTGTCCCCCCATGGCTATTTTGGAACATCCGTGGAGCCTGGGTGGTCCGGCCTCCGGGACCCGGCCCCTCCTTAGCCATTTCCAGGACTCTGTCCCTCCCTGGCCATTTTGGAACATTCGTGGAGGCCCAACGACATGGCCTCCGGCACCGGGCCCCTCTGTGGCCGTTTCCAGGACTCTATCTCTCCGTGGCTATTTTGAGCTTCCACTTTTTTCAAATGGGTCCAATCTTGAGGAAGTTTTTTTGGGCACTCTTCCTTCCCCTTTTCCCATGCACTATAATTGAAAAATCTTGGTTTTGCTAAGTTTTGTGAGGTCTGGGAACTTCTCTTCCGGTTTGTTGTCCCTTGTTCGCTACCTGCCCCTTGGGCCCGCATTAATGTTTACGGTCCAAATGAGCTCCAAATATGAATATTATGATCTTTTGATGATGCATGGATGGTTCTAACAAGGATTTTGTAAGATTTCACTACTTTTTTCCTTAATTTGTGTATGAAGATACTTATGACACTTCATGTATGTAGGATTCAAGAAGCCTACCGTGGTTTCGTCAAGGAGAAGCATTGAGAAAGCTGAACAAGGAAAGCGCATTTCTCCTATCACCATTCATTTCATGTTCGCCTCTCCCCCTCGCACCCACCAACAGGGTCAGCGTTAGAATAAGGCATGTGCCAAGGAAGTCAAGGACAAAAATGCAAGGGGGTGGCCTTGAAGAAAGCATAAGGAAGTTGTCCCTCTGAATTAGGGGCAACCAATCCATTGATGCCAGTCATCAATGGGCCCGTTTGATCCAATGAAAGAACACTGCAAACACATCAAGTAAGAAGGAAACTTTCATGCAGTTTCAACTACAGTAAAAGGTCAATCAGCTAAATGATGAAATTGCTACAGTACTTGAGCACTAGATGACAAAATAGGGAAAATACAAGGAATGTATTTTTTAATTGTTGAATATTGGGGGTAGGTGAAACCCTAATGTAAATCAAATCTGGGCCACTCATTGTGAATTAATCCTAGCCATTCATTTGGGCTTTGGAAAACTATAATTAGGGGCTTTCCCCTCATTTGTAAGGGTTGGAGAACTAATGTAAAGACATTCTACAGCAATAGAAAGTAGCATTGCATGATTTATGGGCATTCCTTTTGATTTTTCTCTTTATGTATGCATGGTTCAACTTCCCTATTAGAATAGGTGTTAGTTTCTTGAATGGAAGTGGTGATGGTGATTGTTGTTTCAGTATTTCATGAATTTCCAGCTCATATTTTTTGTGGTTCATTGATGATGAGTCACTTTGCAAAGCTAGTCTGAGCTCTTTACTTCATTGTTGCAACTTAGTTCAATTACATGTGCATGATGTGTGTGTGTAATCTGAAAAATCTACAGTCCTTAGAAGATTGCACTAGTTTTGTGTAGTTGTAGGTTCTCTTTGTCAAACAAAACTTAGTTTTAGGGAGTTTGTCTACTGTAGCAGCCTCCATGATCACTGTTCATTCATAGTTTCAGATCCAGGAACCATCTCTCTTCCCTGCCCCTTTTCCTTTTTTTTAATGAGTGACCTATGCTAAGTTTCATTGCACATTGTAAAGCCAAATCCAATGATAAAAAGGAGTTCAAGACCGTTGTTTGAACCTGCAACAAATGCACAACTCTCCCATCTTAAGAATTCCATTTGTAGATCCAACTTCTCATATCTGTAAGTCCGCCTTGTGATTCCAACAGATCACATGAAACAACTAAGATATTCCAAGCACTGTCAAGACCTGACATTAGAGACCTTGGGATAGTGTTCTGCAATTTGATTATGGAAGATTGTCTTTCAAGAGAGGTGATGCACCTATGCATTGCATGTGTTGAGAAGTGCATAAAAAACACATCAACACCAATGTTGGACACAACATAGTGAAGACCCAAAACAACATCCTCAAACATGAACCACCTTTGAAAATTATGCCTCGGAGATCTACAACACGCTACAATCACCCTGTCAACCATGAACATGAAAAACATGAACACAAAGAAGAAAATCACCAATCACGAGCACAACGATCAATGTAGACGTACAACATAGATAGAGCATGATATAGAAACCTCCATGAGCATCATGAATCAGCACATAAGCATCCACAACAACTCATCTTACTAGAATCACGTCATCCTCTATCAAGAACACTAATTGAAGCAACAAAAAAACTATCAAAACACAAACACTCATAACTCAATCAAATCTTCATGTGGATCTCTAAAACTTAACATGGATAAAATAGATATACTTGAAAAAAAATCATTTAATGCACAACCTCTAATCATCAATATATTGAGCTAGCCAACATACTGAACTTCACTGGATCACTGACAATTTGCAACTTGTTTTATTACAATTTTCTCAATATCCTTGACATATACAACCTTAAAGACATTAATGCCAATAGTGTTGACATCAATGACAACCACATATCAGCAACATCCAACAATCTCCCCCTTTGGAATTGATGGCAACACATGATGTGAAAAACACCATCAACACAACTTTCTCTTAACACTTTCTCCCCCTTAGATTTTTACTCTTGTCCCCATATAATTCATAGTTTTTCACATGACTCTTCCCCCCCTTTGAAATTAATGACAAAGATAATGTATATCTTTCTCCACACAAGATTTGAACCACATTTCTTAACATTTGACTACTCCCCTTGAGTAGCAGCCACCACAACATCAATCTGGATCATAAGATATGACTATGAAATGCACGAACTGATGCAAGTCAATGCATCTTAGTTCTAATTAGAAGGGGAAATCAATCCTATTTTTCCTTTGAGATACTCAAAATTATCTTTAGGAAAAGGCTTGGTAAAGATATCTACAATCTGTTCCTTAGTAGGCACATACTCCAATCTGACTTCCTTTTCACTTACCTTCTCTCTCAAAAAGTGAAACTTGATAGATATATGCTTGGCTTTTAAATGCAACACTAGATTCTTAGAAATTTTAATTGCACTTGAATTATCATAGAATATAGAAATAGGTTCATCATACACAACTCTGATATCTTTCAACATCTGCTTCATCCACAAAAATTGAGTACAATTGTTAGCAACAACAATGTATTTTGATTTTGTAGTAGATAAGGAAATGACATTCTGCTTCTTACTTAACCATGAAATCAACTTCTTTCCCAAGAAAAATGCACCACCACTAGTAATCTTTTTGTCATTCGCATCTCCTTCCCAATCAACATCAGTAAATCCACTCAAAGTAAGGTCATCTTCTTTAGAATATCATAGGCCAAAATCAACTATTCCCTTCAAATGTGTGAAAATCCTCTTCATAGCTATCACATGAGATTGCTATGGATAATCTTGAAATCTTACAACAATGCATATGACATTCATGATATCAGGTCTAGTTTGAGTCAAATAAAGCAATCCACCAATCATCGATCTGTATCTAGTCTGATTTACTTTAGGTGAATCATCATCTTGTGTGAACTTACATCTTATCACCATGGGTGTACCAATTGGATTTGAATCTTCCATACCAAACTTCTTTAGAAATTCTTTCATATACTTGGATTGAGATATAAAGACCCCTTATCTAGCTAAGTAATTTGCAATCCCAAAAATAATTTCATTTCTCCAATCATAGACATCTAAAACTCATTATGTATCTCATGAAAAAACTTCATGCACAAACTATCATCTCCTCCAAAAATGATATCATCAACAAATACTTCAACAATCAAATTTTTATCATGATCAATCTTAAAATATGAATTACTATCAGTAGTACCTTTACTAAACCCAAGCTTCAACAAATACTTGTCCAATCTGGCATACCATGCTCTTTGGGCTTGCTTGAGTCTTTACAGTGCTTTCTTCAACTGAAAAACTATATCTCCTTGACCAGTCAATTGAAATCCATCAGATTGCTCAATATATACTTCTAGTTTTCCATTTAGAAATGTTGACTTGCCATCCATCTGATAAACCTTGAATTTTTTGTAAGAAACATAAGCGAGAAATAGTCTCACAGCTTCAATCCTAGCAACAGGGGAAAAATTTCTTCAAAGTAAATCCCTTCCATCTGAGAATATACTTTATATACCAGTCTTGCTTTGTTTCTAACAACTTCACCTTGCTCATTCAGTTTATTCCTTAAGACCCATTTAGTTCCAATTACATTTTTTCCCTTAGGTCTAGGAACAAGAATCCATGTATCATTCTTCTTTCATTGCTTCCATCCAATGTTCATATTTACATGCTTCATTGACACTATTAGGCTCAGTCTTTGAGATCATATAGTATTCTTCTACAATTCTTCTCCTAGTTTGAACACATTTTTTCTTATCACTAATAATCTGATCTTCTAAATGATTTAGCTTTACATACCTCAAAGTCTTAGGATGTTCTTTAACTTCAAGCTCTTGTGATCTCACTTCTGCACTTTCACTAGTTCCTTCCTCTTCATTTTTCTGATTCATCGGAATGATCTGAACTTGATTTTAAGTCTGAACTTTCTTTCCTTTATCTGAACTATCATTCTAATCGTCTGAATCATATCCATAGGTTCTAGATGGTCTAACTGTGTCTTCATCAACCTTGACATTAGCACTTTCAACTACTTTCCTCAATCTCTTATTGTAGCACTGGTAGGCTTCACTTTTAGTAGAATAACCAAGAAAGATTCCTTCATCACTCCTAGGATCAAACTTTCCTATATATTCATCTCTTTTGATAAAGCATTTACTCCTAAAGATTTTGAAGTATCTAATAGTAGGCTTATGACCATACCATAGCTAATAAGGAGTCTTACCAGTATCACCTTTGATTTGTACCTTGTTGAGAGTGTAAACGGAAATACTCATAGCTTCTCTCCAGTAGATATGAGGAACATTTCCTTCTAGCATCATTGTCCTAGCAACTTCTTGAATTGTCATGTTCTTCCTTTCCACAACTCCACTTTGCTAAGGGGTCCCCGGTGTAGATAATTATCTCTATATCCCATGCACTTCACAAAAAAAATTAAACTCACCGAAAGTGAATTCACCACCTCTATCTAATCTCAAACATTTAATCTTCAGACCTATCTCTATCTCAACCATAGCCTTAAAGATCTTGAATTTCTCTAGAGCTTCAGATTTTTCCCTTAAGAAAGTAACCCACATTATTCTAGAACAATCATCAATAAGTAACATGAAATACTTGTATCATTGTAAACTTCTGACTCTAGAAGGACCACACAAATAAGTATGCACAAGCTCCAACACTTCATTTGAACAATGTTGTTTGATCCAAAATGAAATTCTAGTTTGCTTCCCTAACTGACATTCCTTGCATATGGCATTACTAGGTTTTATCAACTTAGGAAGATCTCTCACTTCCTAAGTATAACTTATCTTGATAATATTGTGAAAGTTCACATGACACACTCTCCTATGCCACAACCAAATTTTACCAACTTGAGCAATCAAACATCTTTTACTAGCAACATTCAGGTGAAAGATATTACCTTTTGTTTTTATACCAGATGCAATCACATTTCTGGAACTCCCCAATATTCTACACTTTCCATTCTTGAATTAAATATTGTATCCTTTGTCAACCATTTGTCCAACACTTAAGAGATTATGCTTCAAACCTTCCACATATAGAACATCATTAGTATTATTCTTACCATCAAGAGAAATGGATCCTCTGCCACAGATTACACTAGCTTTGTCATCACCAAATCTTACAACACCACCATCATACTTTTCCAAGCTCACAAATTTATTGTTATCACTTGTCATGTGATGAGATTATCCACTATCAATCACCCATTCATCTTTTTCTTCAACTTTGGCAGCTAGGGCTTTCACCACATTTGTGCAACTAGCAGATTCAATAGGCACCAACTCATTTTCCTTGATAGAAATAAATACCCATTCATCCTCACTTGCATTCTCTTTATCAGATTCATCATCTGTCACACCTTCATCAACAACATAGTAACACTTTCTTTGAAATCTAGGCTTGTTAGGTTTTGGCTTAGGGACTCTTTTTAGACACCTTGATGCAAAATGACCTATCTTATTACAAGAAAAACATTTAATAGGAAATTTCCCTTTATACTTACCTTCTCCTCTAGCTTCCCTTTTGACAATAAGTGCTTTAAGCTCATCTAGTTTTCTCTCTTCTTCAATCTCTCTCATTTCCTACTCATAATTGTACATCTTTCTAGAAGAACTTTCACCTAGATCATATCTCTGCTTATCTTTTTTGAAGATAGTAGTTTTGAATGCAAATTTTGTCTTAGGAAGAGAATTTCCAAACTCACTCAACTCAAAAGCAGTAAGCTTACCAATCAACATACCTCTAGTTACATTTGTCATAGTCCAGATCTCCTCAATATCAGTAGCTTTGGCTTTGTATGCAGTAGGCAAGGATCTAAGCACTTTAGCAATGATCTATGATTCTTCCAATGTTCCATCAACACATCTAATACTACATACAAGTTCATTCACTCTCTGTATAAAAGAAGTAATGTTCTCATCATCACCCATTCTCAACATTTCATATTTCCTTTTTAGGCTTTGCAGCTTAGCAATCTTCACATGTGCATCACCTTCATACAAAGATTCCAACTTTTTTCAGATCTCATAAGCAATCTTCAGATCCATTACATTTGTTATCTCAGAATTAGTCAAAGCACTCAACAATGCTTCCTTAGCCCTGATATTGTACTTGACATCCTTAATCTTAGCAGCTGTAGTGGGACCATTATGTGGGATGATATATCTATTCTTTGTAATGTTCCAGTAGGGTTCACCAATGCATCTTAGATGACACTCCATTCGAGTCTTCCATAGAGAATAATTTGTTCCATAAAATCTTGGACTATCCTTATTATATGTTGCCATCCCGGATCACCTCAATCTATTAAACTTCTTCCAAGGAACCTGCTCTGATACCAATTGTTGGCAACAAAAGGGAAGAAAATTGAGAGGGGAGGGGATGAATCAGCTATCACAAATATTATACAAATTAAACTTATTTTACTTATTCTTAGATCTGATAAATAAACATGAAAGCATAAATCATCACCACATCAAAAAACACATAACAACAATATTTTTACATGGAAACCTTGTTAGGGGAAAAACCATGGTGGAGGTTAGTCCACAAGATTATACCTTGTTAAAACTATAAAGAAAATGGGGAATGCACATGCATTCAGGCACACTACCTAGAGCTCACTGCTCAAATACAACAAGGATTACTACCCAAAGGAAGACACACTGTCTTACAGAAACATTTGGATTACATCAACAAGATTTTGAACTTAGAAAATAGCATCTGCTAATGCCTGATCTTATAGTTCTGATTAGGCACATAAACTCTACTCACTCTTCTTCACACTTTACTTCTTCCTTCAAATGATTAGAACAATATTCACACACACTCACACACACCTCTTCAAATGGTATAAACAATCGCTCATATATATCCGCAACAAGAGACTACATCGCTACATGTCAACTTCAACAAAACAATAAAACATGTACAAACTATCAGCCCAAATCAATAAATAATTATTAATGTGAATCAACTAATATTGGCCACACCATAGTGAAGACCCAAAACAAAATCCTTGAACATGAACCACCTTAAAAAATTATGCCTCAAAGATCCACAACATGCTACAATCACCCTATCAGCCATGAACATGAAAAACATGAACACAAAGAAGAAAATCACCAATCGTGAGCACAACGATCAATGCAGATGTACAACACAGACAGAGCACAATCTAGAAACATCCATGAGCACAATGAATCACCACAGAAGCATCTACAACAAATCATCTTACTAGAATCACATCATCCTCTATTAGGAACACCAACTCAAGTGATAGAAAAACTGTGAAAACATAGACACTCATAACTCCATCAAATCTTTATGTGGATCTCTGAAACTTAACATGGATAAACTAGATATACTCGACAAAAAACCCTTTAATCCACAACCTATAATCATCAATATACTAAGCTAGCTAACATACTGAACTTCATTGGATCACTGACAATCTATAACTTGTTTTATTACAACTTTCTCAATATCCTCGACATATATAGCCTTAAAGACTTTAATAACAATAGTGTTGACATCAATGACAACCACATATCAGTAGCATCCAACATGGAAAACCCTTGGAAGGGAAAAAACCATGGTGAGAATTATCTCACACTATATCATAACCGGTTACAATACATTACAAGAGGCTTGTTGCTAGAAGGTCTCACTACTCAAAGGACTCACTATCTTAAAAATAGGAGGGGTCACTGCCAAGGAAGATCACTTCTAGAATTACAAAAGATATAGAAAAGAGTGTCTCATTTCCATATTTTGAATTACTAGCAATGTATCTGCAATATGCTAAAGGTACAGTTCCAATTAGGCTTAGTAAACTGACTTTACACACTTCATTCTTCACCACTATCACATTTCACACTTCACACTCTCCCTCATCATCTTCTACATCATCATACCATCAATGAATTGACCTTATATATATATGTATATATTCTAAAAATAATTATATCATCAATTAGGTCAGCCTAATTAGATGAAACATGTGACACCATAACCTGTTAGCTCAAAACTCCATCATACATACCTTGTGAAAGAAACCAAAATGTGTTATTTACCAAAATAGGTTGAAATCACTTATAATCACTCCTAAAGTAAAGAAATATCTATCAAGATGGGTTTGATTGTCCAAATGTTGAAACAATAGGATGACTAAAGATCAAGGAGGTTGTGCAAGGCCCTAAGATCTAAGATACCATGGAAAACCAACATAGGAACAAAGGAACACACACATGTATGATATGCAACAATACAAGATACACAAACATACATGTCAGAAAATATGAAGCATACACAATGAAAACAAATGATACAACATAACATATGGATGATGGTGAAATGAAAACAAGCATGATGTAGACACAAAGTAAACACGAAGAATACACATGAAAGCACATAATAATAAACACAACACAAAGCACAATGTAAGTACTAAAAATAATTCGATTTGATAAGGGAAAGAAACCTTGTTCTTAAATTTTCTAAAATACCCAACATCATCCATCAAATGAGGAAAATGCTCTGTGAGGACTAAATTTATACTCATCACTCATGGAACACATGGCTCCACTAGCAAGCAAAGTGTATTATGCTAGGTGGCCATGTTAAAAGGGTTCATGACTTACACAATAACAAAGTTTGGTATTTTCTAGGTGAATCACAAACAAGAAGGAAACACAAGCTAGAGAAGATCACTTTTCATTAGGTGAGCCCCCAAGACAAGGATGAGAAGCACACATTAGGTCTACAAGGTGTGTACCCATAACAAGATAGTGAAGACGAGAAAAACACTAGGTCTACAAGTGTGTACTCATGAAAAGGTGGAAAAAATGAGGACACACTAGGTCTACAGGTTTGTACCCATTTGTCAACCATATCAAGATTTATACTCCTTGATAACCATGATAAGGTGCCATAAAATATAACTGGTTCCACATGGCTATCAAGTTGTGGTAGGTTCCATAAAACACATGGCCCCGAGCAAGGTGTATTATGCTGGGTGAGAATGAATATGACAAGGTTTATATGAAACAAATCTAAAAAGGTAAACAATCAAGATAATCAAAGGGGCATTGCTTAAAGCATGAAAGGTCACACCTTACGGAACATCACACTTGACATCACCACCAAGAGAGGACTAATCAAGGAATAAATCATCACACCTTAGGGAACACTAACCATAGCATTACATCAAGCCTAATATCACCGTTATGCATGTTTTGCACACACGACCCACCGTAGGCAGGGACCCCCTTTTTTTTGCTCCCGATAGGCTGCTTTACTCCTATCTTGTTTTGTGTGCCCCATTTTCCAAGCCCAAATTGGTCATTTTCCTTCAAATGATCAAATTCCCCTTACCAAATTCACCTACTTAGGGTATTCAAATCCACAGAGAAATGAAGTCTGTCGTTCCTTTTTTTCCCATTGTCTTGTTTCTACTGACTTGGTCCCTGATTGCTCGATTCACTTTTTTTGCCATTTTTCACTTTGGGGCCAACTTTTTGATGGATTTGGGATGTGTTTGGGGTGCCTAAGTGAGCTTCCAAAGTTTCATCAATGTTTCGTAAAGTTTCGGTGGTTTAAGAACTTTCCCTCTGGAATTCCCTTCCTCTTTGGCTGTTTTGGAAACATCTGTGGACCCCTGCCGGTCTGGTTTCCACATTTTTGACTTTGGGGCCAACTTTTTGGTGGATTTGGGATGTGTTCGTGGTGCCTAAGTGAACTACCAAGGTTTCTTCAATGTTTCGTTAAGTTTTGGTGGTTTCAGAACTTTCCCTCCAGAACTCCCTTCTTTTTTGGCTGTTTTGGAAACATTCGTGGACCGCTACCGGTCCGGTTTCCACATTTTTGACTTTGGGGATAACTTTCTGGTGGATTTGGGATGTGTTTGTGGTGCCTAAGTGAACTGCCAATGTTTCGTCAAGGTTTGCTCAAGTTTTGGGGGTTCCAGAACTCCGTCCCTCTTTGGATGTTTTGGAACATCCGTGGAGCCCCGACGACTCAACCTTTGGAGCCTGGCCCCTCTATGGCTGTCTCTGGGACTCCATCCCTCCATGGCCATTTTGAACATCTGTGGAGCCCCAAAAATTTGGCCTCTGGGACTCGGCCCCTCTGTGGCTATTTTGAACATCCATGGAGCCACGTCGACCCGGCCTCGGGAGCCCGACCCCTCCATGGCCGTTTCCAGGACTCCGTCCCTCTGTGGCCATTTTGAACATTCGTGGAGCCCCGGCGACCCGGCCTACGAGACTCGGCCCCTTCGTGGCCATTTCTAGGACTCTATCTCTCTGTGGCCATTTTGAGCTTCCAGTTTTTTTTGAAATGAGTCCAATGTTAAGGAAGTTTTTCTAGGCACTCTTCCTTCCCTTTTTCCCATGCACTATAATTGAAAAATCTCAGTTTTTCTATGTTTTGTGAGGTCCCAGAACTTCCCTTCCAGTTTGTTGTCCCTCATTTGTTGCTCGCTCCTTTAGGCCCACATTAATGTTTACGGTCCAAATGAGCTCCAAATATGAATATTATGATCTTTTGATGATGCATGGATGGATCTAACAAGGATTTTGCAAGAATTGACTAACGTTTTCCTTGATTTGTGTATGAAATCTTTTATGACACTTCATGTATGCAAGATTCAAAGTTGAAAAAGGAAAGCGCATCACTCCTATCACCATTCATTTCATGTTCGCCTCTCCCCCTAGCACCCACCAACATGGACGGTGTTAGAAGAAGGTCTTTGCCAAGGAAGTCAATGACAAAAATGCAAGGGGGTGGCCTTGAAGAAAGCATAAGGGAGTTGTCTGCTTGAATTAGGGGCAACCAATCCATTGATGCCAATCATCAACAGGCTTGTTTGATCTAAGGAGGAACACTACAAACACATCAAGGAAAAAGGAAGCTTTCAGACAGTTTCTACTACAGTGAAAAGGGCATTAAGCTAAATGACAAAACTACTACAATACCTAGGCACTAGAGGACAAAATAGAGAAAAGACAAGGATGTATTTCAAATTGCTAGATAATGGGGGGTAGGTGAAACCCTAATGTAATCAAATATGGGCCACTCATTGTGAATTAATCCTAGCCATTCATTTGGGCTTTGGAAAACTATAAATAGGGGCATGCCCCTCATTTGTAAAGGGTTGAAGAACTGATGTAAAGACATTCAACAACAATAGAAAGCAACATTGCATGATTTATGGGTGTTCCTTTTGAGTTTTCTCTTTATGTATACATGGTTCAACTTCCCTATTAGTTTAGGTGTTAGTTTCTTGAATGGAAGTGGTGATGGTGTTTGTTGTTTCAATATTTGATGAATTTCTAGCTCATGCTTTTTGTGGTTCATTGATGATGAATCACTTTGCTAAGCTAGTATGAGCCTCCTTCCTTTATTTCTACAACTTAGTTCGATTGCATGTATGATGTGTGTATGTAATATGAAAATATGTAGTCCTTAGAAAATTGCATTGGTTTTGTGTTACTGTAGGTTTCTCTTGGCCAAGAAAAACCCAGTTTAGGGAGTTTGTCTATTGTAGCAGCCTCCATGATCACTATTCATTCATAGTTTTAGGTCTAGGAACCTTCTCTCTTCCATGCCCTTTTTTATTTTTTTAATGAGTGACCTATGCTAAGGTTAATTGCACATTGTAAAGCTAAATCCAATGATAAAAAATGGAGTTCAAGACTGTTGTTTGAACCTACAACAAATGCACAACAACTTCCCCATCTTAGGAACTCCATTTCAAGACCCAATTTCCCATGCTTTGTAATTCATCCGTAAGTCCGCCTTGTGATTCCAGCAAATCACATCAAATAATTGAGATAGTCCAAGCATTGTCAAGACCTAACATTAGAGACCTTGGGATAGTGTTCTGCAATCTGATTGTAGAAGATTGTCTTTCAAGAGAGGTAGTGCACATACACACTGCCTATGTTGAGAAGTGCATAAAAAAAATATCAATAGAACTGGCACTAGAAGGAGGGCTTGACACATTGGGAATACAAAGCTGAAGGTTGGAAGTGATTCATTTTATGCCCTCCTCCTCCTAATGCAATCAACAGAACTAGCGCTAGAAGGAGGGCATGACATGTTGAGGCTACAAAGCTGAAAGTTGGAAATCGAAAAGAGCACTTTCAAAGAAGAAATCTGAGATAGGGAGATCTCTTTTAATGCTAAAAATTAGAAAATTCTGAAGTCAAGTAGAAGCTGAGTCAAAATGGAGTAGCATGCACAAATTGGCAACACTTAGCTGCATGAAAAGTTGAATAAGAGATTGAACAAGCCATTTCTGCAATTTGCATTGGCGGATAGATGTTGGATCCATTGCACTCGCAGGCTCAACGAATTGGGATGTTTGACTTTCTTGAACAGAATCAAAAGGATCTTATAGGGTGAAATTTCCTTTTGGGAAATATACCAGCCCTTGGCTCCTGAAGACCCAGAGGAAGAGTTGAAAACCATGGCAGCCAAAGCATTCAAGGAGCTGATCCAAGAACATTTGAGCAACAAAGATGGACCAAGATTAGAGGAAGTACTAATGGGAAGTTGGTGTAGATTTCACAATGCACCACATTCAAAATTTACGTGTCCATCATGTGACAACATTATTGCTCAATCCAAGGGTTATTTGAACAAGTTGGAGTAGCCAACTCTCAATGAAGAGAAGTTATCCCATGAGGCAAAAGAGCTGTCAACATCCAGAGGACATCAAAGTAAGGATGAACCAAGAAATTTGATACAAGCTGATGTTGGAGCAACAAACATTGAAGTTGAAAGCAAGGAGGAAGAGGCAGATTTCATTAGGACAACAAGGTGCCTTGGTGAAAATATGATTGAAACTAATTTAGAAAGCCTTTCCTCTATCAACAAAGAGTAGTCCTCTAATCTAGAAGAGGAGTCATTGGAAGTTGATGCATCAACAAAGTTTGCAACAGTGCATGTTGGGACAGCCAACGAAGATGATGAAGAATAGGAAGGAGGAAAAGTTGACAACCTTGGAGCAGCAAAAAATGATGATGAAGACATAAGTGAAATCAGATTAGAAGACCTCTCCTTCATCAATGATAGTGATCGAGATTCTAAAAATGCAGATTTGGAGGAGTGGGAGCAACCACTCGCCACAGCTGTCTACCATCAAGCTTCTTTTTCAATTGATGATGAGGACCCAGTAGCAGAAAGATATGACCAACTCTTCTCCAAATTAGCAAAGGATTGGTCGGAGCTGAAATACCAACTGGATTTGGAAGTGCTACTATTTCCAAATTGGTGCAGAATTCATGATTCATCACACTCGGAGTTCACATGTGAACTGTGCCAAGAAGCCATCAAACAAGTCAAAGAACAAGCAAGGCAGCCAAGTGCCCGACCTTCTCTACTTGTTGCCTAGATCAAAGTAGAAGACCAAGACCCTGAATTGAGTGATGGCTCAACTGAAGGTAGGCCTCAATAGGATGTTGGGGAAGCAATAGAATAAGGACAACAATATAGTCTTAGACTTCCGAGCGATGAAGTAGATCAAGCGGGAATGTTGTCCACCAGTCTCTAAGAAGTTCTTCCTATTGAAGAGTAGTTGTGTGCCATGGACGGTGGGATTTTTGGCGAGTATTTGGAGGGAAATTGTGTAGTAGACTTTGGTCCCCTTGATGAGATGCCATCAATTGATGACTTCTTTCCATTGGGAGCTGCACTACGGAGGTATGTTCATGCCAAGGAAGAGAACATCCTAGAAGACGGTAGCGATGAATACATACTCTTTAAGCCCCCAAACAGTGATGCACTAGAGTTTCCAAATTGGGAGAGGAGCTCCTTCTCCATTTATAGTGATAGTGAGCATGAGGAAACAAGTGAACATCAAAATGAGATGCATGAACAACAAAGGGAAGAAGACAAAGGTGGGGGTGTTTTGATGGCTTCCAAAAAGTATGATAGAATTGACGAACTACAACACGCAACTAGAAGTCCTTCCACCATGACCATTGTTGATCCTCCATATTTAAGGAGCTGTAATAGGAAAGATGCATGCATAAGTCCTTCCACCATGACCATTGTTGATCCTCCATATTTAGGGAGTTGTAATAGGAAAGATGCATGCATGTCATTATCCCATGACATTGAACATCATAAAAGGGAGGTTGATACTTGGGGAAGGAAATGAGACAACATGTTGCCCCTTGAGGACAACAACCAAGTGGATCCCAAGTTTGCAGATGATCAATGTGGAGAAGTATTTCTTTTTGAAGAACTGCCAACTAGGGCTGTAGGTCCCATTAGTATATTGGAAGAGTTTTTTGCTGCCCCATCCTCCCATCCTTATGCAAGCTTAATGTCTAAAGTGTTGTACCCTCCACTGCGCCCGCTCAAGGCTACCGATGCAACGATCAACAATGTTGTGATTGCTCTCGACTGTCAAACACTGCCACCTCCATGTGATCTAGGTTCTATCCTTCCTTGCCCCTATTATTTCTCATAACTACACTTATTATTTTGATTATGGGAATGAGGGAAAATGAACATGTTTATGGATTAACCATGGGTTCAACAAGCCTCCTCAATTGCTGATTTTTCATGATGACATGATTGAACTTGAGTGTTGCAACATTGAATTTATTTTTTCAGAATATAAAGATAAATTTGCATGGTTAAGAATGATAATGATTTCCTGTTTGCTTGTGCATGCACTGCAAAATCCAATGAACGTTAATGTCGGTTCACCTTGCCTAAACATAGTGCTTTGTAAATATCTTTGTACATAGCCTATTTCGAGTAGTATAGGTTTCCTGTAAATACTCTGATTTCCCGCTTTCCTTAGGTTAGTTGGTGTGATGTAGGTTGTTTTCTTTTGTTTTCTTTCACTTTGTTGTTGCTTTGCTTGGGGTCCCTCTACTTTTAGCTAGGCACATCTATGCACACAACAACCATACTTATCGCCTAGGGTTGTTCTACATATTTCTTTGTCAAACTCTAATCAAATTTTCAGAGTGGATGGTGAAGATCTTCTATTGGTGTCAAGTGATCTAGGTGTTTGATTCAAAGAGAATAAGTTGTTGGCTTAGTCGGACTCTGACGTATTCTGAAATCTTACAGCTCTTACACATCTTAAGAATCCAACGGTCACCGTAGGGCCTTTTGTGAAGTCTAGTTAAGTGAAAAATCTAAAATTCTATTCTAACGCCACTGTGATTCTCAGAACTAAACGTGAGCTTCAATGCTTG
>VDFB02270651.1:690071347-690086101 GCA_007258455.2 Sequoia sempervirens
CGTGAAGATGTCGAAGAGGAGGAACTAGATGATGATGATGATGTAGGAGTTAATGTTCATGAAGATGATATCTATGTGGATGATTACATTATCGAAACTGATATCGATGATGATGATGATGATATGACCAATTCTTACAATGTCGAATCTGGATCGAATGATATAGACAAAGAGTTGGATGAAGAAGAAGATCAATGACATTGAAATGTATAAGTTATGTGATTATATTATCTATTTGATATTAATTTCTTGATAGAATTATATTTGTCTTATGTGGTTACATAATTAATTCATGATGTTTTTAATTTTTATGCCATTACATAATTAATTTAATGATGTACTTTTTAATGTTTGAAAGGTCAAAAAATTAAAACATTTCAATAGTGATGTTAACAACCTTGAAATTAGTGTGTTTTATGTTTCATGTGATCATAAGAGATTAAAAAGCCAGTTGTAGAGGTGGTTGTTTAGTAGTTGACGTGTATGTTAATTTTTTTTACAATGTAACCAGGTTTGTCTTCTAATATACCTATGGAATTGCCAATTCCAATCGAAAGCAGCTCAAAGGACCTAGACCAACTGACGAGGACTTTAAAAGCCTCATACACTTCGGGCTCTACAAGACTCGGGAGGGTGATCCCTTAATGTGTTTACAACCTCTACACCATTATTATAAATAATATTAACAATAGCAGATGATCTCACTTAATAGCTCAACACGATAAGATAATATCAACTAGAATTGGTTGTTCATAGACAATATCAACTATCTAGAGCGTGAGATAACTAAACACAATCCATTGTATAAGATAGTCAATGATTTGGAATTTGTAGCAAGCTCTAGGAAAAGACAAACAAATACTAAACTACATGAATAATTACAATTTAGATCAATGCCATATATCCATTGTAGGAGTCAAATTCATAAGCATCTAGAGGTTTATAACAGATTTAATACATCACGTATAAGATCCTTGAAAATATTGCATTACAATTTCATCAGTATGCATTCTAACCCAGGACTACTTATCAAATCCTTATATAACACATATCCGCCTATAATCCCATTCAAGCATTTTGATTAATTCCTTGAATTAAAACTAAAATAGAATCATATACACCACAACAATGAGATTGATAAAACAACCCTTAGTTATTTCATTGAAAGTTCAAAAGTGCATGTACAATGGAGAGACATGAGCTCAAATTTTTATTTCAACTCAAATGCTAGTACTGTTATACAACAATAAATCTCTATGAACTCAAAACCTGTTACATTATGACTCAAAACCTAAATTGCATTTCTCTAAAACCATCAGACTTTACAATTCACTCTGCAACTTCACCTAGACTCGACAAAAATTATCTAACTTGCTACCTGTACTTTTGGCTTTGAAATCCTTCTTATAGAAAATGAAGGAGCAAACTTGAGCACCGGGCTAGAAAGTACACCTGTCACCAGTCAATTGGAGAACCTAGTGATATTCCAAAATTTATTACAACAACCACCACCTTGAAAAATATTCTTGTTCAAAAATAGTTACAACAACAATCATCGTGGAGCATATTATCGTTCATCATGTCAGCAGAGGAAGGTTGATACAATTACAAAAAACCACGCGAAACCCACGCCAAAAAAGTCATCCATAAAAAATTGGAAATGTTGTAACTGCAGCATCTGATTTGCCACCTGTTGGTAGCCCACTCTTTTTACTCATCATCATTCAAATACTTAGCCACCCACCTTTGGTATTCTTCGTCAGTTGGCCAGTCAAAATTAATCACCTCTTTTACCTTTGTACTATAAGGCATATACTTTACTGCTACTTGATTAGCATCTCTTTCAAAAGATTCCAAAAATGAGCCGGTAGGTCAATAATCTTATCCATACAATTTACCAAAAAATCATAATCTGAGTCACCACAAATTATTTTAATTTGATTATTGATGACTTTACTTGCTTGATCCTACCATTGTTGGAGTGTTCTTATTTCCCCCTACTCATCAGTTATATCAGGTAACAGTGTGTTACCCCAATCATTGAAGTTCTTTACCAATTCCCTAATCTTCCTACTTAGATCATCTGATAAGGTCTGAAAACTTTGCAATGATTTAACTAATATATAAGTAGGCTTCAATGATTGGGGCCTATTATTTACATCAAACCTTAAGGCTTTATTCATAACATCTAGATCATTTTCCCTAGGGATCCAATTTTGAATTATTAGAATCACTATCCCCTGATCCCTATCGATATTCTTTATTGCTTCAAATAGCAAAGAATACAAAGAATGTATAGAGGGTAGTTTATTATCCACCTTTTCATTTAAATGCTCCAAAACAATAGTAACAATTTATTTTTCTTTTGAAAGAAAACCCTCCTCTTTTACCCTTAGTGATGTCTGTAATTGATCAATTTTATACATGAGCTACCTCTTTGTTGCATCAACAGAGCACTCTGTTTCTTCATCAACTTGTTCTAGAGGAGGGGTAAGAGTAGGATTTTGAATGGGAGACCCTAGTGTAGAAACATTTGGAGAAGCAGGAGTCATTGACCCTACTGTGGGAGGTGATGTGTTGGTTCCTGGAGCATTGGATGTTTCCCCAGTATGTCTATACTTGAACCTTTCTACTTCAGTTTACAACTCAACATTCCTCTTTTGCATTTTACTATATTCTTCAATTAAAACGTTATACTTCTCCATTAGGCTCTTTCCTTTAGCCTCCTCCCTTTCAGCAGTCTTTTGGGCCAACTTGGCCACATTCACAGTTAAACTAGTGGCTTTGGTTTTTGTAGTCTCTAAAGCCCTCTTTATTATTAATTCTCCTTTGAAATTTGGATTAATATTAGCAATGCTTGGCTTTCTTCCTTGTGGAGCCAATACTCAAATTGCCAAGGTCTCATATTCTTCACTAAAGGTAGAGTTTTGTAATGTTGCCTTAACTTCTTCTTTAGAATCCTGAAAAGGATTCTTGGACTTTATAATGGCATTGAAAGCCATTGCATCTGCGATGTTCCATTCAGGCAAAATCAAAACACCAGCCTAATTCACTAGTTATCTTCCTTCTTTAGGAGTGATGTTTTTGAACTCTTCCATTAGTTCAGCTTTCACTTCTTCATCATTCTCCTAATTTGACCTGTCAGGCCTTAGTTCTCTTCTCCTTGCATTTATTTTGATATTCCTCAAATTTCATCCTCCATGCCAATTGCAAGAATACAAGAGTCTTTACAAATGCATTATCATCTAAGAACTCCTTGCAAGCCTCCATTCTTGCATCCTGCACACTCTTACCCTTCATATCCAAATTAAATAGAACCAATTCAGCTAACCTAGAAGGGATGACATACCAACCTGCATGTCTTGATCAGTAACACTAATTTCATCTGTGAGATCCTCAGGTAGGTGATCAATTCTTTGCCTCTTAGGGCTTGGCTCAGGTGGTGGTGATGGGGGACTATGCTTTGGTGAAGATTTTAATTCAATAATTTTGACAGCCCTAGGTACTTTGAATTTTGGACCTGGTCGTGAAGGTGCCTTCATTATTTTTTTCCCTTTTATGTCTACTTCTTCCTCATCACTAGTAGTATCTTTTTTCCTCCTATAGATGAGCCACCTTTCTGTAGGCTGACATACTGGCCTTGTTTCAATTTGCATATCACTTTATCCTTACATATCCATACTTAGCCTTAAATTTATCTTTTTGGTTGTCAACGTGTCCATTATCTCCTTGAAATTCTTTATTAAAAAATCAATTCTTTTGTGGTATGGAGTGAATTCCATCAATAGATCATACGTCAAATCCATTTCATACACAATATCCAGTAGCTTACAATAAGCTATCCACTTTTCCTTGTTCAATTCTTGTCTATTTAAATCAAATTCATTCCTGAACAGGTCCTCAAGAAAATTGAACTCATGTACAAATTTGCCACCTTTTATTCTTTGTTTCAAAAGAGCAAAGAAACCTTCAGGATCATGTTGTCACTTTGGACCAAATCTCAAGTGGTAATCAACAAATAATTTGTCAAAATGTGTCCAGCCTCCCTTTAAAAATGTAAAGTTAGAGACTACTGTATAATTAGGGAATAATGTTCCCTTCCCCTTTCTAGTTAGGTTACCTTCATGAATACACCCCATCTACCACATAACTTCTGAAAACCCTAGTCTTGGTGGCACATTGTATGGCAGTATGTGAGGGGTTCCTTGAAATCCATATATTCTTAGGACAATGCTGACTGGATATGGGATAATGTCACCCTAGTTATGTAAAACCCTCAATTTTGGTTTCCTCTCCTTCGGCCTAAGGAAATCATGCACTTCCTCATGGATCCTAGGTACATTTACCATCAATCTAGCCCTCAATCTTGTAGCAAAACAATTATCAAATTGCACATAACTGGTGCTTTCCTTATTACAGGACAAATCTGCAACCCATATTTGTATTAAAAATCTTTCTCCATTAATTGATTGTCTTAAGTTCATCTTCTCAGCAAAGAAATCAACATTCCTAAACAAGAACATATGCATCAACATGGAATATCAAAAGAATTAAGTACTATTATCACCATTCTGTAGCTTCGACAGTCCTTCATCTATCCTCTCCACCAAAAAAGAAGCAAAGTCATATGTTACAAAGAAGTTAGGGTGTTGTATTTGCACCCCCATGAATATGTATGCAATCGACATTACTGCGCCAGGGATGAAACCCAAAATTTGACACAGTGAATAGAAAGTAGCTAGGAAAGGCTTTCCAAAATAATTCAATCTGAAGGGTTCCGGGTCACTAGGGCTGATGTGAAATTGTGAACCCCTTGCCTTAACCAGATGAGGTGGAAGCAGCTTAACACTAAAAAGATATTTCAATTTTGTATACTCCTCCTTCATTTCTTCAAGATTAATAGGAACCAAGTCATCACTTGGCCAACTCAAATCAAAAGTTTGTTGGATAACATCTCTATTAATTTCTAATAGAACCCCTCCATCATTATCTCTGATTACCCGTGTGATAGGGTCATATATTTTGGCCACTGCTCTAAGTCCACATTAGGGAACACATTTGGAACAACCAGCTTTCCCATGTCGTACATCCATCCATTTGAAAAAGGATGAGGCAAATTCCTCTGTCCATACCATAATCTGAACATTTCTAAGCCTCTGAGTGGAACCCTAGCATCAACAATGTTGGAATTATTGCACACCAACCCCTCCCCTAGGATTTTCCCTCACATCAACACCAAACCTTTCCTTCTCTCATTTGTTGATAATGGAAATTGATCTAGGAAATCATCGTACAAGTTTCTTTTCAAATACTCAATGTGGCCAGAGTACTACTTGGTTGGTGCCATTTTAGACAAACTAGGGTCTCACTACAATGTTACACTTCAAGTGGCTATGACTAAGCAGAGATAGAAAATTACAGAGTAAAAATATTGCAATTCCTCATAATTTATGATTAAACAATATCCCTAACAAAAGATTTTAATAACTTAGTGACAAGCATAACAGACCCCCCTCCCAAATTTAGGTGTAGAATGATTGGGAAACAGAGAAAATTAACTCACAACTTTTTTGCACAAACTCTAATTTCTGGTTGCAGTTGCTCGCAATTTCACCTTTGGCTCTGAAACTATTTTCACAAAATACTTGGATGCTTTGTGATACAAATGAGACGAGTAAATTGATTTTATGTCGATCAAATTCTGCTAGTGGATGTCTCATCCACCATTAAAGCTCACTCGCAGGCTGCACGAATGGATCCAACCATAATTTTATACATATTTAAATTTGAGTTGTTGATCCTTCAGTTTGATCAAATCATCGATGACCATCTTCAAAACAGGCTGACATAATCGCCAACATGACAATAAAGGGGCCCACTATGTCATACGCCGCAAAAGAATACCACATGGCGATTTCCCACGATATCGCAATCCTTTGATTTATCATTGTGGGATGGCGAGCACCATCGATCTTTTTACCATAAATCATGCTCCTTCAAAAATGGTCGCTGTCCTTTCCTTTAACTGTCGAGCAGCTTTTCCCTTAAAATCATATCATCTGCATTGAAATAGAACATGTGCATCTTACAAGCGCATTAGTAATCCACCCCATAATACATTTAAAACTATCGAATGCTTTCTTCACTCCTTAGGCTTCATTAGATGAGACACGTGGCAGGACCCACGACATCGCGATCCCAAAATTCCTAATCACGGGATGGCGGGCACTGTCAATCTTGAAGAGATAGCTCATCAATGGTCACAAAGATTTCATCCTTTAGGAAGGGCATGTGGCACCCGCCCGTGATATCGCGATCCCTGTAATCCCTGATCGCGGGATAGCGGGCGTCGTTGATCTCGTTCCTTTAACATAATCGCCAGCCATGTCATTAACCTTCGAGCAGCTTTTCCAATGAGATTATAACATATTCGTCGATTTAGAACATGTGCATCTTGAGAACACTTTAGTAATCTGCCCCTTAATACATTTAAAGCCGGCTAGTGTTTCCTTTACTCTTTAGGCTTCATCGGATGAGACACATGGCGCCCACCCGTGATTTCGCAATCAACCCAAGCACCATCACAGGATGGCGGGGAATGACTCAGATCAAATGGTAGTTGGTCAATGATAGCTCAAATTTGATCCCCCGAATAGGATACATGGCGCCCGCCTATGATTTTGCGATCCTTCAATTTCCGATCATGGGATGGCAAGCACCATTGATATCTGCAGGAAATAGATCAATGGCAGCACTAAATCAACCCTTGCAAAATAAAACATTCATTAAAAGGAGAAGTGGGCATTACTAGGCGGACGACAAATAAAAAAATTATATTTATAAAAGAAAAATAAAATAAATTTACAATTTGTTTTATAATTTCACTACTTTAAATGTATGTTCACTCATTCGGTTGTATTTTTTTTACAATCACATTTTTATTTTAGATGTTTGTTTAAAAATATAAAGATGCATTAAAAATATATTAGAAATATTTTTCTTTATATTATATAGCATTCATAACATTAAATTAACATAGAATAATTTCACAATCTCACTTAACCAATCAAGAAAAATTTAATCATTACTATGCAACATTATTCTCACATCAAACTAACAAATAAACATTGAATTTTTTTTTATTTTTTTTATATTATAACATTCATAACTTAAACCTTTTATACAAAATATCAAGTTAATTATAAAAAAAACATAAAATTATTTATAAGCAACTTAAATTTTTTAACAATTTAATAAAATATAATTTAATATAATTAAGAAAAATTAAACAAGAATTATAGATAAATTTATGAAATATTGATTTACTTGACAAGAAAAAAATCAATGATAAATTTACTTATTATAGATGAATTTACTTACCAATCTATTTTAACCATCAAGAAAAAATTAATCATTAGTGATTGCAACATTATTGGCACATCTTTTAAACTAACAAATAAACATTGAAAACACATTTATTTTTTATATTATAACATTCATAACTTAAACCTTTTTATGCACAATGTCAAGTTAACTATAAATTGTATAGAGTTTAGATTTGCTATATCTCCATATATCAATATAGGTAAATTTGAAAATATTTTAAATTATATAATTTCAAAAAAAAAATTGAATGAATTTATAGAAGATTATTTTTATTAAAGTGATAGAATATAATCCCAATACTAACATTAATTATAAGTCTAACCATAACCCCAACCCTAAAACTAACACTAATTAACTTCAAACATAACTCTAATTTTATATCCAACCCTAAACATAACTATGATTCTAAACCTAACATTAATGAAACCCTAATTGAACCATAACCCTAACCCTAATACTAACCCTTGCCCCAATTGAGACCCTAACACTAACCCCAAGCTCTATCATAGAACCTTAATCTTTACCCCAACCCCAACCCCAACCCTAATCCTAATTGAATCCTATACCTAATTTTAATTAAAAGAGTCTAACCTATATGAACCTTAAACTTAATTGAACTCATGTTTAGGGTTAGGGTTCAATTAAAGGTTAGGGTTGAATATGGTTATGATTAGGTCAAAATTCAGAATAGGATTATGGTTGGAGTTTAATTAAGGTTGCTATTCATAGGGTTAAGGTTCAGTTAGTATTCAATTTGGGTTGAGGATCAATTAGGGTTATAATTCAATAAGGGTTTAATTAAGGTCGGGGGTTAAGGTTAGTCTTAAATTAGGGATAGGATTGGAGTTAGGGTTCAATTAAGGTAAGGGTTATTGTCTATTTTTAGGGTTAGGGTTCAATTAGAGTTCTCTAGGGTTTTGATACAATTAGGGTTAGGTTTCAACAATACCTAGGGTTACGATTACAGTTCAATTAGTGTTAGAGTTAGGGTTATAATACGAGTTCGAGGTTAGGGTCAAGGTTTAATTAGTGTTAGAATTAGGGTTACAATAATAAAATTTTCCATAATGATATGGAAAGGCATTCAATTGGATTCATAAACAAATGCACAAATAAGAATTGGTAATTAAGAATTCTCTAGAACTAAAGTTATAACAACAAATACAATCCTTAGCTTAATCATTTTTTCTTTGTTAGGGTTGGGATTAGAATTTAACGGGGCCAATCGAGACTTAGGAAATAAAACCCTATGGAGGAAATAAAGTATTAAAATCAAAGTTGGGTTTTAATTTTAATCCAGTGATGTAAGCCTAAGCCATTAACTCCAATGGTCATGTCGCCGACAGCTTAGCCAAAGCCTTTCATTAAATACTAACCATGCAATGTGTAGGTTTTCCAAATTCGAAGATATGGGAGAAGATCTCGATCGTACCCCGCCAACTCACAGACCTAAGGTGTCGCCCTATTATTTTGCGTGAGGTTAGAAAAAGGAAGATGTGTGTCATGTATGGAATGTGGGGCCCAATCTCCACTATTGAGCTCATAACCTGTGGTTTTAGATCGACAACCAAGATCAAAAGTTAATGTAAATCTTTGTTGTTCCCTACTAACTCGTAGGAGGAAGATGAAGGTTGGTTAAAAGCCGCGAGGTCAACGAGATTGCGATGCATAGCTCTAGCCGTTTAGTTTGCAAAGTGCATAGGACCTGCCGACATGGTAGTTGGTTTCTGAGATGGATTAATGTTATTGGTCATGAGGAAGGTGAACGGTGCTTCGTTGGATGTCAAACCGAGTTAGCCTGAGATAAACTGTTTGATCTGCCAACTCTTCAAGAGATCAGCAGGTAGTATTCAAAGTTGGAAAATGGCACATGGTGGTCGTTTTATCGTACAACTGGTGAAGCATTAATGAATTATTCCTTGCTTGTGTAGTCACATCGATCTCAATCTATTTGAAGATGTTGTTGTTGGAAATCATGAAGGGTGATCTTTGGATTCTCATGCATCTCTAGTTAAACAGTGATGGTACATATGCCGCCAAATTTCCATGTTTGCACATGCATTTTTACTAAGCATTGATGAAGGTTGCCATTACCTCGCACAATAAATACAAGAGGAATTAACTGCTAATAGTGTCATTCTTGTAGCAGTTAGATCTAAGCACTTTGTGGAATGATTCTAATCAAGTTTGTGTGCTTATCTGAGAAGAGAAAATGAGTAAGTCAGTAAGGAGGTATGTTCATTTGAGCTCACAAAAGCTCGGTCCTGCTATTCAGGAAGGTGCTTTGGTTGACAAGCCTAGGCTTGTGCCCACTAGATGCAATAGAAGGTTGCAATTCCAGGATGTTGCTGCTCAATTGGTAGATGACAAAGGCAAGCAGTCGGTGTGCTCTATTACTAGTGTCGATAGGAAAATAAGGTATGGGCATGGCTCCTTTGGATGCCAACACTCGCCCATTGACCTTACGAGCAACACTTCTGATGATGTAACTGAGACTGACTCGGACTACTGTCGATATTTAAGTCGCTTCAATCATGGTCTACCCTATGATGAGGAAATGATATCTGTGGGAACATCCACTATTAAAACCCCAAGCGGATGGACTAGAACAGTATTGGGCAAGGACAAGAAAGAAGAGGAGGTTGAGGGTCTACCGTATTGGGCAACAACTAGAAGTGGGTGTGTATACCGGGGTCTAAGTGTTGGTAAGGGCAGGGTGGTGGGTAAATAAGAAGTTGTTGTGGTGTGCCTTCGTGGCAATTTGGTTGCCTGGTTTTTTTGTGTGGCCTAGCGACAAGGGGATTTTGATGACAATTTGTGTTCCCTATTCTTTTAGCTTTCCCCAGTTCGTGCGCCACTATGTTTTGCAGATTCAACGTGTGGGAAGTTTTGAAATGAAAGACAAATGTAATGGAGATTTTGTTCAAATGAAAATTTGTGGTGAAATTACATTTGAGCCCAAAGCTTGTTGCTCTCTTGTCATATAAAAGGGAATTCAAGGCTCATTTGTAGGAAGAGAACTGATGAAAGCTCTAGCTAGGTTTTGAGTTGAATATATGGGTAGAAAGATATTTGTCCTCTGGTGAGGAAGTGATATCTATGGTGCCATTGGTTGTTAAAACCCCAACCAAACATAATAGAATAGAGTCTGTTTTGAGTTTTGGGTGAATATATGCAAATTATCTTAAATTGTATGCAAATATGACTTATAAGCATGAATAAACATATAATTCTAATATATTTTCTCTCCTTATGTGGATTTGAGTGAATTTTGAATGAAATGTTAATGATGTTGTCATTCTTCTTTTTGAAATTTGTTCAATTGTGTGTCTATATGTAGAATTGAATTTTAAATGTTGAGGTTTAGTATTTATATGTGTGAGATTGATCTAATATTCCAAAAATGAATGTTAAAATATCACTTAGAGAAAAATGGGCATAAATTGAATGTAGAAATAAAATTATATTTGCATATATTCATAAAATAAGATCAATAGAAGCAAAAATATATGCAATTAAAATAAAGAAAAAATAATTCAACCCAAATTTAGATAAGAGATAATTGGAATTATGATAACTTTAAGGCTAGGGTTAGGGTTTGATTAGGATTAGTGTTAGCTTAGGGTTATGATTAGAGTTATGAATCTACAATTAGGGTTCAATTAATGTTCACTTAGGGTTTCTTTCTTGGGAGAATTTTATTGAATGGTAAGTGTATTTTATAAAATTAATATGTCAAGAATTAATTTTAGATAATACTACATGTGATTTTTCATATGGTATTAAATTGTAGATTAAAAATGATAATAGATTTCCTTCCTTCTTTTGCATTGTAAGCTACCATAATATATGGCCTTAAAATCCTATTCATATTTTGAGCTTTTCTAAACTATACAACACAACATCCAACAAAAAAATTTGTTATGCATTTTTTCCAAGTACAAATCCTTAGAATTCTTAATGTGTTACTTAGGTTAATTGTTTATTGCAATAAATAAATACACACTAATATATATATTATGGATTTGAGGGAAAATATTAAAATATTTATATATATAGAAAAATTTAAATGCAAAGGATTCAAGTACATACCTTTGCTTTTGTTAATGTCGATGAAGATACAAATGTTGATGAAGTGCCAAATTTGATAACATGATATAAAAAGAAACTATAATATCTTTGCTCTATGTGGCACTTGAAATTTTGTACAAAATTATAACTAACTCTACATCAAATTTGTGACTTTGGACCTATTTTGCATCAATAAATATGAGCTTTGACACATGCCTCCTAATCTAGCATACAATATGTACTTAAATGCTCAAAATAGTTGGGATTAGTGTTGAGATTGGTGGATCTTTGGGAAGGTACAATGCTTCACCTTTGTATCTCTCCCTATAGATAGAGGTAGAGATGAATATAGAATGAGAGAGGAAAAGGGATAAAAATAGATAGAGATATAGAGATAGATAGAGGGAGAAATAAATATATAGAGAGATAGGGAGATATATATATATAGAGAGAGAGAGAGATATGGCAAGATAGAGATATAAGGAGATATAGAGAGAGGGGAAAGAGAGAGAGATAAGTAGAGAAAGAAAAATAGAGATGGAGAGGGAGATAGAAATAGGGGGAGATAGAGAGAGAGAAAGAGAGAGGGAGAGATAGATAAATGGGAAGAGAAAGACATAGATATAGAGATATATGGGAAGAAAAAGGGACAAATAGATTGAGATATGAAGATATATAGGGGTATAGGGAGGGAGAAAGAGAGGGAGAGATGGGGAGATAAGAGAGGAGGAGAAAGGGAGAGAATATGTAGAGAGAGGGAGAGATAGAAGATGGGGAAAAGAGGGAGATATATGTAAGAGAGGGAGAGGGAGAGGCGAGAGGGGGAGGCTAATTTTTAGTTTAAATTATATAAAATATTCAATAAATAATAATATAAATATTATAAAAATTATATAATTTGTATTTTAAATTATTTTTTTTTTTTTTTTTTTTTTGAAAATATGTAATTTTTTTAACCATTCCTATATATTTGAGTATTAAGATTTTTACATCTTTTAAAATTCAATATATAATAGAAATAAAATATAGTTAATAATTTAATTGTATACCTATATTAATTAATAATATATATATATATATATATGTAAAACACTTGGCCAGAGAGTTATCTTTATCAAGATGCCTATTGACTTGAAAAAATGCTTACATTTTCATGAATATGAATTTGGAAAGCAATCAATTTGATTTCATTATTGTTTGTGTCATTGTTTATCTCAATTCCCATATATAAGGGCACACATTGAAATTTAAAATCATACCAACTTGTCTATAACAACAATCAACCAAGAACAATAAATTTAAAAGCAAAAATGTTCATCAATCATTAGATTTAGTATTGACATCATCAAAGAAGTATATCATGAAAAAATGGCATTAACTAACTTAGATATATCCACTATTTTTTTTTTTGAAATGTTTGAATACATTGTTAACATTATATACATTCAAGCATTTGAATGTTATGAAACCTATAGCTTTGCAATTTAGTCTAATAAAGCTTTGCTCTCAGATGAATAATCAAACTTTGTTATTTTTATGATTGTGCATTTAATCCTTTGTTCAAGTATATAAGTCTCTTTTTTCACTTGAAGTTTAAATATGTATCTGTTGAAAAGGACCTTTTGTATAATGTGTGAAAAATTAACATCATCTTATTTTTCATGCTTTAAAATGTTCAATTCTTTTGTTGTTACACCCATAATCTATTCTGCCACTTCTTCAAAAGTTGTAATCCAAGTGAATGAAGTATGGTCTTGCACTTTGCATTGAAGTATATATTTATAATCACATTCAGGGAAAGTTTTATCACATCTTCCACAATACCATTGACCATTTTCATTAGTGTTTACCTTCTTTTGCAGTGCCTATCTCAATTTTCAAAGGGGCATGTTGTATAACAAAAATTTTCTACCTTAATGAAAGATAAGGTAGCTTTTGGAATAAGTGCACCAAGATGGTTCTAAAAAGGGGGCTTAAAGGGGGAGGAGGGAGGCTGAGAAGGGAGAGAGTGGCGAGAGAGGAGTGAGAGAATGGGAGAGAGAGGTGGGAGAGGGTGGCAAAGAGTGGGAGAGTGGGGGAAAGCGGGGAAGAGAGTGGGAGAGAGTGGGAGAGATTGGGAGAGGGACAGAGAGAGTAAGAGGGAGTGGGAAAGAGTGTGAGAGGGTGGGTGAGAGGGTGCGAGAGAGGGTAGGAGGGAGGAAGAAAGTGGGAGAGAGTGGGAGAGAGTGGGAGGGAGGTAGGAAGGTGGTGGGAGAGAGTGGGAGAGGGTGCGAGAGAATGGGAGAGAGTGCGAGAGTGGGAGATAGGGAGGGAGAGAGTAGGAGAGAGTGGGAGAGGGTGCGAGAGAGTGGGAGAGAGTGGGAGAGAGTGTGGGAGAGTGAAAGTGTGGCTACATAGGGTTTCTATACATAGTATTTGTAGGAGAATGGTATCTCTATTTTGAGTTATTCTAAACCTTGTTTCTATGTAGTAGTTTTAAATTCATTTTGTTGTTATACTATATAATTAATAGTTTATATATTGTACTCTCTATACATGATTTTTAGCAAGATTGGGGACACTAATAGAACCTTCATTTATTTTTTTAAAAGACTAAGAAATGTATGAAAATTTGACAACATGAAAACCATGAAAATAAAAGTGAAAATAAAAATTTAACATAGTAAAAATGGCCAATCATGTGCAAAAAATTAAAAGAACCATTTGTTGTTACTCTAATATTTCAACCACATACTAAATTATCAAGTGCATTTTATAAATGTATCATGCAAGGAGCACAATATTGGGAATCAATGTGAATGATTCTCATCAAGAAATTAGACAAGCTTTGAGATTGAAGGACCCAAGTTCTTTGTAGGTTTTCAATGAAGATTTAATTAGCCACTAATAGGAACAATAAGAAAATAGATAAATGTGAAAATAAGACCTAATCTCTAAGAGTGTTGTGCTAAGAATTACATACACATCTCATAAATCTCAATAGAGACATGAGACACATTTATAGAAATAAAGGAAAGAAATAGCTATTTAGATAGTTATTAATCTACAAAAGATTAGGACCTACGTACTTCAAGAGATTAATAAAAATAAGTTTTTATTTATAATTTTTAAATTTGATAATTTTGAAATTATCATAGATGAAAGTAAAGATAAAATATTTTTCAGCAAAACAAATAAAAATGACAAACAAATAATGTGATTAATCAAGAATAACATGATATTGCAAAAAATATAATAAATAAAAAAATATGCATAATTGTACATAAGCCATCAAAAGTCTAAATATACCTATCTTTA
>VDFB02270651.1:690750556-690799712 GCA_007258455.2 Sequoia sempervirens
AACTAGAATTTGTAGCACATGGCATCCATACACACCCATGCACAAACACGTACTCTCTAACATATTAACATATATATAGTTTTCTATCGACATAAATCTTGAACCTCCTTTAGGTGCAAGTGCTAGTTTTAAAGAAATTATACTTTCTTACAAGTGATAGGGGTCATTTTAAAAAAAAATATGGGTTCATTTAAACTTATGTGGATATTCTTATAAGTGTGATTTTAGTAACATTTTTTAATTTGGCATCTATAATACATTAAGATTAAAACTATTTTGTTGATTTAGAAAGTGGCAATTGTAAATGTACTAAATGATAAAGTGTTAAAATCACTTTTTGTTGGGAGGATATTTTTATTGAGTACTTTTGGGGTGTTATTGCAAAATACAATTAATTTAAAGTTTCACATCATGTATTTGGATTTGGAGGACTTAACACATGGACATTTTGTACCCAATGAACTAATATAAAATCCCATCCAACATGTCTCTTACTACCTCACCTTTTTATTACAACATCTTATAACAAACTTATCCTTTTGTTATCTCTACAAAAGACATGGCATCTTTGAAGACTTCCCATGTCCAATATGGACAAATGTTGTCATGTAAGGTTGTCACTCTTCATTAGAAGTATCCTTTGAAACCTTCCAAATCATGTAGGGTCAAATTTGCTTATTTTCAAAAGAAAAATCATCATGGACATGATTACATTTAGATACTATTTAATGAATGAAAGCATCTTCAAGAACATCACATTACTTTGTCAAATTGTTCTATATAATATTCATCATCTACTACATCAATAGAAATATCAACTTCTCTACAAGCTACTATATACACTCTTTAGCAAAATCGTGCATGTAATCTTGATCATCAAGATGTATATTTATGCAACATGCATTTTTTGTTTGTAGAATCCTACATTTAGGATCTTGACAACACCATTAAAGACATTTGTTTTATTTGATGTTATCTCCTATGGAGTTGCATCTCCCTTTTTGGATGATATAGTGGTGCATTCTAACCCCCTTAATCTATCTTTGCCACACCATGCTTATATCTTGACACATCTTGATTCACATCAATTTAGATCTCACATTGAAAATTATACATCCATGGTCATTAATTCTAAATCCAACATGGTATTTGATTATATTGATCAATTTTAGTCATAATTTAGCATTGACATCAAGACACATGAGCAACCTCTAGAAACATACATCATGATTCCTTCCTATGTCTATCGTTTGAGTGGGAATTTAGTAGTTTGACAACTTGAGTTTCTTTCTTTTGAAAGGAAGATACATTGATTGTTGCAAAGAGACCTTCTACAACATTCATCGTGCAACATTTGGCATGAGAATTCTCTTTCTACTATGTGGAGACACTTATGGACTTTATCTTGTAAGGATTTCAAGACACTATTTCATCTTTCATCTCATTGGGAGGAAATTTGTTCTTATAGGTTTTCTCCTCTTCTTCTAGGTGGAAATACATTGTACATTGATACCTAACATGGCTTGTTTTCTTAGGATATTTGCTTTCCTCCTAAGTCGCACTTATCGAGGGGTATTAGTGTAAGATTGCACTTATTAATAAGTTTACTTATGATATTTAAAATATTATTTTTCCTCATCTAAGTCGATAATAATGATGTGTGCACCTTGACTCAAGGTTCACAAGTATCATAATTGTATCATCAATCATTGATTGATGGTAGTTAGATCCCACCTTGTTTATTGAAAATTTCCTATATCTTAGTCAAATTAAGTGAATTAATCCATTGATTGGTAGTTGAACTCTTGACCTCATTGTTAGATTGAGTAAATTGATCAACTAATTGGGTCATGACCTATGGGCATGTCATCTCCTTGAGTCATGCATTTGTGATGCCTATTTATATGTACTTCACCCATTCATTAAGTGGTTGATTTGATTTATTTTGATTTCCTCTAGTTTGAAATAGCTTTTATTATTGTGTATTGCTTTTTTTTCTACTTACAAATTTTGCAACTTTGTTCAAGCATCTAGGTCCAATCTTATGTGATTAGATTCCTACTAAATCTTGTAGTTTGAAGGATAAGATGTTTTTAGAGAAATTAAAAAAAAAAAAAAATCATTCTCTATTTTGTAAAGATTCATCTTCTCTTGTTTGAATGAAAATGTAGCTCCTAAGTTGTAATAAAAAATAATTTCTTTTTAAATTACTTTGATATTTTTGAGCTCTTTGCACTTATTTCTCTTGGATTCAACTATAAAAATGTTGAGAGAAAAAAATTCTTTTGTGAAAAATTTGCACTAACATGCTAAATGAAGTTGAAACATGGGTCACATTTTTCTAGATTGATAAAAGACTGACAACATGTTTGGTCTTGCATCTCAAATTTTGTACTAACACAATGTTGAATGACATTAAAATATTGGTTCACATTTTTTCTTAGTTGATAAAGAATGAGAACATATGTGGTCCTATATTTTATTTAGTTAATGCATAGATCACAAGCAAATGGAATAATAAAAAAATCCTTACCTTTATTGAAATAATAACCAAAAAAAGGATAAATAGTGACTTAAAGTTGCATCATCGTAGTTTTAATTATGGATATAATTGATATAAGAAAAATATATTACCAAATAGCTAGAGGACTAGATTATGTGGTATGATTAAGGCTCGATATTATTGACTTAATAAATTCATTAGACTAATGGATAATGGGGAGACTTTTAAATCTATTGTTAACAAGGTATTCCTATTCCACAATAGGATATGGAAAGTTTCTTGCACCCTTGGCAATCCTTAGAAACAATGTAGCACTAGGTCTCATGTTCCTTCCAAAGAGTTCAATTTTCCTCACTTTTTACTCCCTCTTTAACCCAATAAGAGTCACAAAAATAATCAAATCATATTGTACAATCTTATTTTTGTGCATAATGTATATCACTTATAGCTTTTATCACCAATAAAAAATCTACTTGCTATGGTGTTCACTCCATATCCATATCACAATTTTTGAATGTGGAAGGCATGTGTTGTTTTGCTAAAATAATGTATGATGGGGGCATAAGTCTTGAACCTACAATGTTAAGTTTTGATTTATGCAAAGGGAAGTTATTTCCACACAATGTATTGAGCTCCATGGAAGTTAAATTTATGTAGTTTGGATAAGATGGGAAGAGATGGAGATTTTTCAAAGAACTGGGGAATTTTATTGATCAGGACTAACAAGTGGGTTTCTAGTAAATATTTTGCTTATGCATAGAGAAAGATGAGGTTGTAATGAATCTCCTTTACATTGTTGCTTGGTTCATTGATGTATATGTATAGGGGCATTCTACAAACATGAACCAACTAAGTTAAGAGAGTGCATAATATATTTGATGGTTTCAAGATTTCTAGCTCACTGATTTGTCCATATTATTGTATTATGCATTCAACTAGAAACTCCAAAGAAATTTCTAGGAAGGCTATAGCAAGATTTGTACTCACATTTTATAATATTGAGATGGTAGAAGACATCTTAAAGATAGTTGATTGTAGTCTTTTGTGAGGACTTTCCTATGTTGGCAACTCTTCTCATTGTGAATTATTTTTAGATTCCTTCTTTATGACAACACAGTATATTATTTTCAAGAAAAGTGTTATTGTTTCTCACATTGAGAAACTCTAGACTTTTATTGCTCAAAAACATTTTTTTCCAACCATCTCTAAGAGATGAAGAAGTATAAGTGCAACAAAAGTTTATATGTCATAAGTGACTAGTTGGCCCCTTGAGAAGAACATCTTTATAAGTCTTAAACTTAATTTAAAGACTGTAAACTCGATAGGAATTTCCTACATCCAATGATACAAAATGAACCTTGAGGTGAACACTATTTGGACCAAAAGTTTTATGTGGAGAAAAATACACATAAAATACAAATTACAAAACAAATGCGGTAACCAAATTAAAAATGTGAAAAAAAAATTCATCTAATCTTATTATTAATTACTATGAATTAAAAATGTTACAATTCCTTAACCCAAGTTTAAAATGTTACAAGTAATTAGATGTAGAGTGAAAATATAAAATGTATGATTTGATTCCAAATGAGACAAAATTTGATAAAATGAGCAATAGAACAATCTAATAAACTATGTAGTCTAATAATTTTTACATTGAATGAAAATGGTTTATTGAATCTTTGCTTTAATTTAATTTAAAAATCTTCTTAAATTTCTAATTTATTTGATTCATGGACACGAACTCTATTAGTTGAGAGGGGTTGGTGTGGATTAAGATGGGGTCCATTTTGAAAGTTGTGTGTCGGTAAATAAAATTCATATTTAAAATCTACCTTAAATGTGTTTTCAATTTTGTGATCATTTGTCAAGCCTTACATCATCAATTGCACATAACTTGATGTAGAATTAATTACTTGTTAGAAATAGGAAATTTTAAATATGTCAAGTTGAGAAAATATATTGTTCATTAAAAAAATAATTTAAACTTGGTTGAAGATTAAAAGTTGTACAGTAATGTCCTTATATATGATGTTAACAACCATGTTTTATATTTTATATATTATATTTTGACATTATAAAACATAGTTGTCGTCCACTAAAATCCAAATTCTTCATAGGTGTGATTAAAACACGTTTGACCTTTTAATATAATATTTCTATATAATGAATTAGTTGACTTAAACTAGATTTTAACAACTATTACTTATATTTCAATATGAGATAATCAAACTTATATAATTTTTGTATATATTAACAACTTAAATCAAATTAACTTAAAAATAAATGATAAAAATTAACTTTTAATTATATATTTTTATAGTTAAAACAATAATAATATAATCTATTAAAAATTGTAATACCAATACCTTCACAACTATTAAAACCTACTCAACTTTTATTTATTATTTATTATTTATTTCAATCTACTAATTAAAACTCACATATGATGTCATTAGACATCACCCCCTCTATTATAAATGAGTGACTTGGTTTCCTTTCTCCGGCCAAGACCAGTCATACTCATTATTTTATTGAAATTAGATTTAACTTATAGTAACTCATAAATACGTCCAACCCTTGATGATGACACCTCTTTTTTAATGAAAGTGACACTCATTAAAGTCAAAACTTTATTTTAATTTTGTCTCCTAAAAACAAATGTCATCTACATACAATACCACTAAATATTAATTTGACAAGAATTACCATTACATACAAGAGATTTTTAAATTTATTTAAATATAAAGGAAAGGCTTTTTAAGGTGTACAATAATTGGGGCTTTTACAATTTAACTGCTTTAAACTTAAATGTAAGTTAAGAAGAGCATTGGGTTTTCTTTTAAAGTTTTAACAATATTAATATTAACGATAATTAAAGTGTTTTGAAATTTAATTATTTATTAATATTTCTTATCAATGTTTTGGATCATATTTATGATTTATTATAAAATAAAATAAAAATTGATAAATAGTAAAGATTGTTATGTTATTATTGTTATTTATAGATTATAAGGATAGTCAAATAAGAATTGTCTTAATAAATAATCTTAACTTTGAAAACTATTATGTTTATGTCACTTTTAATTTAATTTTATATATATTTGGTGGAAACATCTTTAATGTAATAAATATTTTTGTGTTAAAGTTAGCCTATGATCCTATTCTCTTTATTTGCAACATGTTCTATGTGTTTCTCATTTACTTAGTATTATTGCATCCTCACTTACACTCTCTTTATTCATTCACTCCCTACTTGAATGTGTGTATCAAAATTCAAATCATTAAATTCACACACAAGCTTCTCCACCAAACTTCTTCACCCCATCATTATTAGGTCATTATTACATACTATGTATGACATGTTGCTATGTCATTGGATTTAAAGACACTCAATGTCACTTTAAATTTATATGAGAGAATAATTAGAACATGTTTCAATTGTTAAATAGACAAAAAATAAGATTCACATCATATGCATATAGGTCATATACATGTTAAATGTTGTCGCAATATCACTTGCCACTATTAATATGGCCCACCGAGGGGGTTGACCTAGCAGAATACACTCACAATCAAGTCGGCAATCTCCCCAATGATGTCCATAAACACCACCTTCACAAAGGTTTATAGGTACACATTCTAACAAAGTGTTCTCATGAATCACAAATCAATTTTATGTATCAAATCAAGATCATACTCTTGTAATCAACCTCATGACTTGAATCTAAACCATTAAAAAAATCCATTTATATATATAATTTGACACAATTTTTAAACAACATTGAGGAATCAATTCAACATCACATCTCCATCAATTTTTCATTATTGATTTTTAAATTAAATATCGTAACCAATTCTAATTAATCTAAAATAACTTGTTGAATTAACTTAAATTAATTAGATAAAACAATTTATTAAATTATTAACATTAAATGTTGTATAACAACCCAATCTAAATAATCTAATAAATGAAAGAAGTCTTAATGAATTTTAAAATAATGTTTTCTTCATGATTTTGACAATAAATTATGGCTAAGATGGTTTCAAATCTTCTAATATTCTCCTCCAAGGCATGTGATCAATTCTAGTGAACACAAGGTAAAACTCTATTTCCAACAACCCTCTCGTTTATTTGGAATCACAGCTGTGCTGATTTTTCTTTAATCATGTATAGCAGTTCAGAGTTGTTAATATTGTTTGTCTAGGTATTTTGAGAGTGGAATTGTATTTGAAGAGATTGAATCTTAAATCAAGGTCAGATTCATATTCATGGAAATGTCTTATATCTATATAAATGATCTAGGAGATTTCTGCATCTAATTTCATCAAAGTCATTTCAATTTTCTCAAAAAAAAAAATATTTGAGATTGATAGTTTAAAGTACCTTTGAAGGATTGTCATTATGTCAAGAAGGGACATGTTCACCTAGGTCAACCCTCAAATACATGCATAAAAGATCAAAGACAATTGATCACAATTGTGCAAATGCTCCTTGAATGAATGTGTAGATCTTGATTTGTTTTAGTGCGCCAAATTGAATTGCTTTTCCTTGCAATGTGAATGATAGTGCTTGGAGTGATCAAAGAGAAGAGGATGTGAAATGAATGTAATTGAATGCCTTCAAATACAACAACAAATCATGCAAAATGTGTGTTTAGTTCATCCTTAGTGCCAAACAAATGAGCAATACTAACCAATATTTGAATTTTAAAATTGCAAGGGTCAAGCCCCTACAATGACCCCAAGCCATAAAATAGCATATAGAAAAGAATAAGTGTATGGATAACCATAATTATGTCAAAAGGTGTTGGTACAATAGTTGCAAAGAATGGAATGTAATGGTGTAACTATGTTCACAACAATTATTTGAAACCAACATTTATTTTCACAGCATTGTGTTTACAAAAACTCAAAACCTCCATACAACCCACAAAACAAATATTTAAAAATAAATTATGACGTCAAAACATTTTTTAATGAAATAGTTATTTACTTCAAAAAAAAAATGAGGTAAATAACTACACAATTTAATAAGTAAAATGATAAATAATATTTTTGAGATAGTTGTATAACTAATTAGATATTAATAAATAAATAAATATAGAAAAGTAAAATATATTTTTATATAAAAATGAAATAAATTATTTTTTAATAATTTATAGATATTTTAAATATATTTTATTACTTATAAATGTTCTTTATAAATAAAATAGTTATATATAATATACAATATTTCTTTTTTTTTCAATAAAATCAAAAGAAAAGAACTGTGAAGAATATAGAGAAGTTAAAATAGTAACTAGAATTATTCAAATAGTTATATAATTTAATAAAGAAAATCATAAATAATTAAGTAATGTATTTTGTAAATAAAATAATAATTAGAAAGCAAGCTTTTGGATTCAACTGTGTCTGTTTTTTTGTCAATGTTTTGGATCACATTTAGTGATCCATCATCAGGAAGAGGAATAATCATTTTTCCTCTTCCTAATGATGGATCAATAAGTGTGATCCAAAACGTCGACAAAAAAACACACAACACATAGTTGAATCCAAAAGCTTGCTTTCTAATTTCATGGAATGTGGAAAACTCATACCAACAATAAAATAATAAGTTATATTTTTGAAATAATTATGTAGGTAAATATGCAAATAAATAATTTACAAAAATATTAATTAGTTCAAATTTGAATAAAATAATTTTAAGCATTAAATAAAATAGTAAGAAGAGTTATTTTTAAAATAAAAGAGTAAATTAGTAAAAAAGTTATGTGGATTTTAAGTTTAAATAAGATATACATAAAATATAAAAGAAAATGATTAAATTTGTAGAAACAAAAAAAAACATGTTACTAGAATTCCTTCAGTGTTGCTTAGTGAAAGCCTCAAAACTGAACCAACAAAAACAGCCATGATTTCTCTATTTGAACTCCTCATATAGTAATTCCTATTTTGGAACCTATTTCCATATCTATAAATTTTTGTATTGTGAAGATCCTAGGAAGAAGAGCAAACCTGTCTTTGGTGATCAATTCAATTATAGCAAAAGCATCTCATAGGCAAATCTTCAAAATCCACATTATGTACTAAGATCTTATGAAAGATTTCAAATTCAAAGCATGTGGTAATGGATCAAAGAGATCCACACACAAGCAAGCCCTAGCAAACTTGCTGAAGTCCAATATCCACATACTACAACCAAGATCCCATGGAAGATTGCAAGTTCAAAGTAGATCAATCATCAAAGAGATTCACACAAGCAAGCCTAACAAACTTGTTTAAGTCTAAAATTGAATCTAAATGCACAATAACTCCCACCTCAACCCACAATTTAACCATTTTGCTTGGTCAACATACAAGAAAATGGTTAGAAAACTAAATACAGAAGAGAGGCTTACTAAACTGGAATTGACCGATATCAGAAAATAGTTGCAAAGAACTTCATAGATATACCATGAAATTAGGGTTCACTATTTCAAATAAAATCTAAAAGATAAACAAAAGTTAACAAGAAAAAAATCATTTAAGAAAAGGGAGATAGAGGACAATTCTATCTCAAATCAGACCAATTCCATACAACTGTTCTTCAAAAGAAAAAAGAAAAAGTAAAAAATATAGATGAAACAAGCATATAGATATTAGTTCAAAGATTTCTGGATTTGATTGTATACAATTTCTTTGAACTAATGCAATATGGATTGTGAAAATCTGATATCATTCAATGACAGATATCTTAAATACATCTATCCAAAAGTTGCTGAATATATTTTAATAGATATATTCAAGACATGTTCAGTTGAATTGAGCATATCTATATGCGTGTATCGATAAGGTGGCAGTACATGTGTAGGCATTTATCTAAACAGAAAGATCAAGGCCTCGGGAAAAGGACCCATCTGTTAATTTGTTCTCAAAAAACAATACAGTAAGCACAAATCACTCTTAAATGAAAGACGTTTTGGAAGAAGACTGATAACGTTAAATACTTTAAAATAGCAGATCACTCAGGTCAACAGGGACGTGTAGGTTTTTTAATATATACAAATATTACGGGAATGAAGAGGAAACGTGAGATTGTCTAAATATTATGCAGCATTCTTTAAGGAAATTGTACCGTGATCGTCCTCGTGATTTTACCATAAGACCCTCTTCGCATATAACAAAATTTCCAGTAGTATACTTCTAAAATGTACAGATTTAAAAGTACAGCTAGCTGTGGAAAAAGAAAGTCTGTGTTTAGACTTTAGCCATGGCAGAAACCAGATGTGACCGGCAAGGATTGTAAGAAAACAGAAGACATCCCCAAAAGCAATAATGCATTAAGTAGTAAATTTGACCTTTTTTTTCTGGGGTTGTGGTAATTACAATCATCAGACATTACAAATCGTTGTAATCCATTGAAGAAAATGGAGTAATTTGACAAAAATAATCTTTTTTACATCGTGCTCTTTGCACCGAATTAAGCAAATTAATTCTGTTGAACCACCCACTGTCCAGCAATATCGAATGATCTTTTGATGATTAAGAAGCTAACACCCAAACATTCGCTAGCGATCAGCATACTATTTGTCAAAAAACTCTTGAACAAAGAATTCAAATCCATGAGCCAGAGGTGTGTGTTCACACTCTATGTCAAGGATATATCAAAAAGATCACTTGTCAGTTCTTCAATTAAATCTGTAAATATGTTTTTCTCAACCTCTGCTCCTATCTCAAAAATCTCTTTCTCAAGGTCTGTCCACTTTCCAGTCGCAGTGCTCATGTCTTTCTCTACAATATCATCCAGCATCCCAGAAACCATCATTCTCCACTTTCCGATCTCCTCAAGTACATCATGGGCCAGTTTCTCACCCTCTAAACATGTTGGACCTTTGATCCATGTTCTGTAACCTCCCTTGTACCTACTACTGTATTTTGAACATAAACATTCCTTCACACAATCAAAAAGAAGCCTTTTATTCAGCCATGACCCCTGTGCTTTCCTAATACCGAAATTACGGGAACCATTCTTCAAATGTTTTGAAGAATGATCACCAGATGAAGATTCTTGTGTTTCCAATTTGTCAAACACGTTAGGATCTACAAGGAAATCCGGTACATCTTCCTCACTTAGTAAACCTACATCTTCAGACATTAGTTCTGCATTGTTTATAATCTCCCTTACATAATCAAGCTCCTGATCCTCAAGCCATGCAGGCTCAGCTTTTTCCAAGCCAATTAAGGAAGGATCAATCTTGTGTAATCTTGAAATATCCAAAATTGCATCCATTATCTTGTCACTTTCGACAAGTTCCAAGTTTGCAGAGGAAGCAGAATCACACAGTTCTGCATCACTATCCAATTCCAAGTGTCTATCTGTCAGACAGACTTGACCTGTTCTACTCTCTACCGATGAACATAAGGGTTGCAATTTGTCATCTGGCAACAAAGAATCGCAAATTTTGTTAGCACAAAAACCTAAGATGTAGATGAAAGTAATAAGGACACTGATTCCCTGTCAATTAGACGCAAATCTTATCAAAGCATCATGATAACAATCTCATTGAACTATCTACTTGTGCTGATCCATGCATATGACATTATTTACAGATAGTTTTTAAAGTATATACATGGGTAAACAGAATTAACAAAAATCCAAATATGTTGAGCTTTTTACCATATGTAGCATCTGAGCCCTCTATTGAGTTGCAGCTTTCATTTGAGAAAGAAAATTCTAATATGGAGACTGGACTAGGCTGGTCACAGTCCTCACCACAAACATTCTCTACATCACCTCCAGAATCCTCCACATCTGCAAGAGCAACCCTGCTCCTATGGGGAACATGGTTAGCTCCTACATTTGAAGTGACCTCTCCATTGGCTGCAAAGTCATGCTCCTTGTCTTTAACCTGAAAGTTACAGTCAATTCATGAGCCATAGTAAGTGGTTCTCCTACTACTTTAAAATCATCGGTTGTATCTTCATGTAGTTAAATCAGCCAAAAATCACAAACTCTGTCTTCGTGTAAGTAATTCCCCTACTGTTTTAAAGTTGCCAAATGCCAACTTATCTTCATGTAGGTAAATTAGCAAGAAAAGAAAGTGATGGCAAATCCTTCTGAAAGATTAGAATGTAGCACATCTCCCCAAACTCACATACGATTTCATACTACAGTGGGATGTAAACATGCAAAGCTGTTTGTCAGGTTCTGATCACAGCTGTAAAAGAAAAAAGGATGAAAAGGCCAATAGCGAAGACATGATTTACTTTCATGCAGACATACTATTAATAAATTACAAGTCAGAGAGGACTAATTTATAGTTACTGGGAGATGCAGGGTACTGGTACTGGTACGGGGACGGGGACGCCAATCAAATTGGGGTACATGAGTTAAATGAATAAGGAGACGGCTATTTTATATGTAAATGATTCACCGGAAATTTTGGGTACGGGGACTGGTACGTTGTCTATGTTCCCATAATGGAGAATCCCGGCAACTATAAGTCTATTCCAAATATAGCAGAGATTAAGATGTAGGGTACCAAACCTTATGTACTTCTAAAAAACTAGGTCTTTATATTTAACAGGCACAAAGTACTAAAAGGTATGGGGATAAAATCCAAGATCCAACATAGCGGGATTCAAATTTTCTCAGAAACTCAATAAATGTTTCAAAAACTTGAGGCATGCATGCAGTGGCAATCTACTACACCTGATTGCTTAAAGAAAACTGATCTGCACCTTGACATTCACTAACCAAATTCCAATGTTAAGGTTATGCATATCTAGGCACTCTGTTTTCAAAGATACATGATACATGGTCTATGGTGAAAACCATCTGTTATATGCAAAGAAGAATATACCACAACACACCTACTGCAAAACACATAAATGTTTGATCGTATCAAATTCAATTCCAATAAAAACAACAGCAGTGAATTCTTGAACTTCAATCTTATTCTGGTTAGCATAGCAAAACCTGTAATTTTACAATAGTATATAAATCCATCATATAAAGGAGAATTTATTTAATTAGAAGAGATAACCTGATCGTGCAGTAACCTATGAAAATGCCTATGCTAATAAGTTTTAATTTGGAGGGCAACAATAGTATCATACCCATAAATTTACAATCTCTGTGCCAAACTGTAATGACTAAAAGAAATTTATAAACACAACCCATTATAATATACAATTGGCATAATAACGAAAAGATAATTGAAGAGAATTTTGAAAACCAACCTGGTATGTTTCACTGCTGGCTTCACTGAATAAGCTCGTTTCAGCAGCCTCCTTCAAGTTATTAGAACCAATTACGAGGTCAGTATTCTGGTCCGTTCCAACAAGTCTTCCCGCATTAAGTGCAAGAATCAAATCCTGGAGTATGGATGCTGTTGTTTTATTGGAAACTGAATCCTTTGAGAAATTTGCAGTGCCCAAATCAGCAGCCCCACTGGATGTTAATTCTCTCAACTTTTGTTCCAAAAGAGCATTTAAGGTATCTCCTCCTGGAATGAATGGTTTGGCAGAAGATGAACTTGAGCAGGTTACTTCTGCTATGACTTTCTCAGGTTGACAACTCACACGAGGATCCCTCCAATGGGAGCTCTGCCTCTCTTTCCAATCATCAAAAGGTTCACCCTGGCCTAGTTTCTTCTCCTTCATATTCATTCCTGTCCGGGACCTACCTGTTGACCTCATAGGTGATGAAAATGTGAAAGAAACAACATCCATGCTCTTGCTGCAACTCAGTGATTCCTTCTGACCATTCTGTTGACCTCTTTTGCTCGCTTCTACATTCTCAGCAGTTTCCGAACATTGCTGTTTGCTGTAATTTCCACTGCTACCTTTTCCTTTAAATACCATCTCTTTGACATTCTTGGAACGACCTTTTTTCTCATTTCTTTCAGAGAGGAAATTAGATTCATCCTCTGAGACAGATTCCGTGAGACAAGTGTTATCACTCATAAAATGGCCATCACTGAGTCTTTTCTTTGTTGGGGAACCTTTAGCTACAAAAGAAGAATCACTTTTTTTCAATTCAGTCTTCTTCCTGTCCTCCTTGTCTTTGCACCCATGTTTGCGTGACCCAATATTTCTTGAGCTATTATTAACACTACGCAAATTCCCAGTCACACTCCTATTTGGTATAGTAGAGTCCTTTGTGCCTTGAAAATTTCTGTGAATGTGTCTTGAGGAACTTGAGGAAGCCTCTCCTAAAGAACCTTTGTTTGCTTGCTCATTGCACCAATCATTCTTACCCAACACCTTCTCCTTACTTGTCAACTGATTGTTTGGTTTGCTAGCACACGCCGATAGATTCTGCTTAGCAACCCTGGAAATTCCAGAGGAGCATTGTTTCTGCTCATTCTTTCTGCCATTTTCTGGAACATATTGCTGTTGTTCAGTGGATATTATCTGCTCTTCTTTGAAACTTTTCTTGTTTTTTAAGTTGCTAGCATTACTTGAAGATGCATTCAGGGGTTCAAATCCCCTTCTCTGCACATTGGCCTTAGCTTCCAAAGCAAGAGAAATAGTTTTCTCTTGTTTTTTTACTTGGGTGGACATTGATGTCCCCAACTTTGTTTGAACTCTTGATGTCACTCCAGTTCCATCTTGCTTTGCTGATGACGTGGGTAGTTTTGACTTCCTCTTACCTGTATCCTGAATCATACTTCCAATATTTTCTCTTGCTGGTGAGATATATTTTCTTGAATTTTGCTCTAGAGATGGCTTTAAGTTTTCAGTATCTTCTTTACCATTCCAGCTTTTACTCAGTGACTGACCCTTCAATAACTTGATAGCATTGGAATCAACACTCTTTCTCAGTGGCTCTTGAACTCTAGATAATCTCTTTGAAGCTGTTCTTCTCTCATCTGCTTCCTGGTCTTTCAGAAGAGAATGAGCAACCGATGATCGAATTGAAAGATTTTTAGCTCTATTATTTGTTTGCGTGCCAGGTTCAAGAATCTTTGAAGCAGCTTCCATCAAACGAGCTGCATTCTTTGCAGAAAGAAGCCCAGGACTTTTGATGGGAGATACCAGTTTGTTATGGGCTTTTGAAGGAGACAAAATTGATTTAAATGGCAAAGTATCGGGTTGAAACTTAGAAATTGGCCGTTTCTCAAACAATCCTGTTTTCTGCAGCTTCTGAGGCCTTGATTCAACAGACTTTTTAATCAATTCATTCATTTTTGCATGATGCTTTCCTGAAGCAAACTGACCCAACTGTTCATCATGAAAGAAATCGCTGTATTTTCTTTGATTCATAAGCTCGGGAAGTGGCCTGAGCTCAGAAGCTTTAGTATTACCATCCTTAGCATTTTCAGGAAGGTCGGTTGGAGGCAAGGATTCAAGACCCATAAGCCTGGCAACAACACTTGGTGCCTTGGTGTTGTTTCCATTCCCCTCCTTGGAAGATAAGCAATGAACACTCTCAGATGTGGGGCAAACACTGCTAGAATTCTTCTTTGTATTTGGGAAACCACCTCTGTTTTCATCTGCAATCTGTATTGCAATTTACACCCAAACAATCACTGCACTATCCTAGAACCTGAATAGCTATGATTTGGTTTCAAATCTAACTGCTTACATTGCAAAAACAAAATCCACACCAAAGGCATTAAAAAGAAAAGAGAAAAAGCTTTAATGTTCCATATAGCAAAACAGAAACCCCAAAACAAATACCCATTTATAGACTGCCCCAAAAATCACAGCTCTGGCCCGTCTTTTGTAAATTTCTCATTATCAATAAAAGCTCTGACTAAGTGAAACTGCATATAGTGTAAAATTAAGAACCTAAAGCAAAATTTGAGAAAACCACCAACCAGAAGCAACCTTGCCATGGGTAACTTCTCGTCGGTATACTTCTTTGACACCTGCTTTGGCCGTTCTGTAAAGTATACAAAATGAAATCAATCCCATCACTAGCGTGGGGTTTTCTTGGAACTGTTAAGAGGATCTATCATTTAGCAAAGAAAAATCATAATGTGTTTTTTCAGAAAACGTAGTTACCAAAGAAGGTAAAAGTAAATGTACCTACTGGGAGAAGCCTGTTAGAGAACAGCTTCTTGCCTGTGAACCTCTTGTTCCAATCAAACATCTGAAAGAAAACCCCTACACAGCCACCCAGCTTTGGGTGTTGCTGATGTTTATCTCCACCAGTTAAACTTGACAGCATTTTTCCCGGTGTGTCATTCATTGTGACCTGTAAGGTCTACAATACAATCTCCCTCCTGCAGAACAATCTACACCAAAGGCCCAGATCAAATTACTGCACTTTCTGGCCAAAATGTAGGACACCCAGACGCACCTAAAAAAAACATTCAACTGCAGCACCCACCAATGAAAGAAATTAGAAACGGTATAGGAACTGAATGCAATGCCTCTGGGTTGCTTAAAAAGACTTCGTCAAGCAGGCATTGGATGACATTGGACTCCGGAATCTATTCCACGATCCAGTACTACACAGCTAGAGCTGCAAGAATTCATCACCAATCCAGAGTACCAGGCATGGCACAGTGAACAAAACACATACACACTGTATATATACACCTAGACACCCATTTCAATGATGGGTTTTCATGGTCTGCAAACCCCATTTCAGAGCTCAGGCATTGGCTTCACGCTACCAGTACTGAATTATGAGCAGGCCCCAAAAAAACTGTCTCTTCTTGTGCTACAAGCAACCATTTTTTTCCCAACCTTTCACAACCCAAAAAATCCCATGACAGAAAAATGCAAAAAAATTATGGAGAAGAGGCCCATTGATTCTTTAAGGAAAAATGGGGGTAATTTTCTCAGATATGAACTGTCATGTTAAATCACAATTAAAATAACCTAAAACCTATCTCATTCACCGAGAGCAACGTATACAAAAGATTATATATACATTAAATATACACTTTTTTATTTTTATTATTTGAAGGCTCAAATAGTGGGAAATTCAAATGGGGGGCAGGCAACGGGTCAAAGCTTGTCGGCGCCGGTACTGCGGATTTTCCCGCCGGCGATCGGCCCGCCGGCAGTTATGAGTTTGAAATCGTACACCATCACTTTTTTTTAATAAATAAGCAAAGAGTGACGTTTTTCTTTTGGAAGGCAAAATATTCGGTAATCTCAACCACTTCAAATTCTTCTTTTTTATTTTTTCACCTTCTTATCTATCAGATGCCTTTATTTGAATCTAAAGTTAATTTAAAAAATTATATTACTAGTATATTTATTTATTTTTAAACCTATTTAAAATATATAAGATCTTTTGATATTTTTATAAAATAAATATTATAAAGATTTTAGATAGATTTTTGTGAAAATAGCATTCATAATTATAATATATAAGATGTTAAGTTAGTCCCCAAGCATAATTTTAAGATAACTAATATCTATGTATTAGATATATAAAAACTCATTATTTTAAAATAATTAAAATATTGCTTATATCTTCTAAATATAAATCTATATCTTGAATATATATGAAAATAATATTATGTTATTTAATAATTAAAAATTATGTAGATATATGTAATGTAAATATTAAGTAATAATAATATTATAGTATAATATATTATCATATGATAATATAGATTATATATAAAAGAATTTATTGAGTATACATAATGTATCCCTAAGTAATTTAAAATATATTTTTAAGATAGAAAATCACAAGTCTTAATCTCACCCTTTTTATGTAATGTCTTGTGATCTCATCCACCATTTTTAATGTAGTTTATGTGTAGTTTGAACATATAAATAACATTTAGTTAGTAATAGGTAATTTTTTATTTGAGTGATTTAGGGAATATAATATTGGAAATAAACAATGTTTTAATGATGATTCAACTTGGATATTGAAAGTAGATTTCTCTCAATCTTAGAATATGCAAGTATAATATTTGATAAGTAGGAGGTATTTTCCATAGCGTGTTAAATTGTGATATTGCTATTAGGATTCGACCGTGTGGTTTTGAGAGTCAAACTCATTGACCCATGTTTCATGAGTAGTGGTTCATAAGAACCCATCTCTCATGGTAGTGAATGGTCCACTTAGCACTCATTGCATCCAGGTGATGCTCACAGGGGTGAAGTACTAGGCCTTCTCAAGAGGTCACCCATCCCAGTACTACTCCAACTCAAGCGCACTTAACCATAGACTTTTCCCCATGGTTAAGCCCACTTAGCTTGCAACCCCATTTGCAAAACCTTCAGCGAGTGTTGTGCCTTATGAACCATTCATTATAGAGCCCCTTTAGCTCATCAATTGATAAGTAGGAGGTATTTTCCATAGCATGTCAAATTGTGATATTGCTATCAGGATTCAACCATGTAGTTTTGAAAGTCAAACTCATTGACCCATGTTTCATGAGTAGTGGTTCATAAGAACTCATCTCTCATGATAGTGAATGGTCCACTTAGCACTCATTGAATCTAGGTGATGCTCACAAGGGTGAAGCACTAGGCCTTCTCAGGAGGTGACCCATCTCGGTACTACTCCAGCTTAAGCACACTTAACCATAGAGTTTTCCTCATGGTTAAGCCCACTTAACTTGCAACCCCATTTGAAAAACCTTCAGCAAGTGTTGTGCCTTATGAACCATTCATTATAGAGCCCCTTTAGCTCATCAATTGATAAGTATGAGGTATTTTCCACAGCATGTCAAATTGTGATATTGCTATTACAATTCAACCGTGTAGTTTTGAGAGTCAAACTCATTGACCCATGTTTCATGAGTAGTGGTTCATAAGAACCTATCTCTCATGATAGTGAATGGTCCACTTAGCACTCATTACATCTAGGTGATACTCACAAGGGTGAAAGCTCTATGGTTAAGCACACTTGAGTTGGAGTAGCACTGGGACGGGTGACCTCCCGGGAAGGCCTAGTGCTTCACCCCTATGAGCACCACCTAGATGCAATGAGTGTTAAGTGGGCCATTCACTATCATGAGAGTGTTGCATTGGCATTGATTTGTCATTGATGTCAAAGTTTATTGCATGAAGGATTGTTACTGTTGGTTTAGCATTGGTAGTGGTTGATGTTCTCCATGGCATTCAAGTCATTCAAGTTTGATAGGTTACTTGCATTTGTAGTGCTTGGTGAGTATTTTGGTGCTTCAAGTCAAAACCATTTTATCATATCAAGGTATAGCATCAAAGCATTAATGGTATCAAGTTGTTAATTCATTCAAGCAATAAAAACATCAAGGTATCAAAGCTTCAAAGCATAGTATCAGTGCATTAAAGGCATGAATTTCATCAAAGTATCAGGGCTTCAAAGCATGAATTTCATCAAAGTATCAGGGCTTCAAAGCATGATGTTGATATTCATTGATCATTCATGAAAGTGTTTCTTTCTCAAGTATTTTGCATTACTGAAAGTTGTTATCTTTCATGTTTCTGTCAATAATATGGGGTTGGTGAGTTTTTCATGTTTCACAACATAAAAGTTTGATTATCATTAAAACTGTAAGACTTTTTATCATTTTAAAGATCTAGGGTTTCATGTGTTGTGGGGGTTTTTAAAGAAAAGTCACTTTTTCTTATATTTTGAAGGTGACTTATAGTCACTGGTCATCATTAATTTAGGTGACTTGCTCAAGGATTTTAACACATCCTTCAATTGGCCCTCTTTTATGAAGTTACTTGTCGAATAAGTCCAAATACTTGCTTAATTCATTCAAGTATTGATTAAGGGCTTTCTTTAAAAGTTGATTTTGGAGGCAAGAGAAGATTAGCGGTTCCTATTTAAAGTAAATCTAACAGTTACTTCTTGTAGAACCTATTTTGACAGGAGGTGGAACGTCTCAAGTGCTTTTATAGTATTGTTTCTATTTGGAAAATGAACAGTCATTGGTTATTAAGGTTGGCACCAATTTTGAAGCTATGTTTTTTGCCTTTGCATGGTGTGTGTATTATAGTGTGTGATGTTGAAGATAGCAAATTTTTGTGTTAAAAATAAAGCTTCTATTTTGGAGCCTTAATGATTTTGATACAATTCTAGACAATGGAGGGTATATTTGATTGCAACCTTTTTGTAAAATAGTGAAAGAAGGTATGAAGATACAAACACAGTGCATGAAAGAATGTAGAGTGTAGCAACAAAGTGAAATGAGTAGTTCTCAAGTCTATGTAGCTTGGTAACTATATTGAGGTAGCATTGAAGTGAATCTTTTGCCAATACTTTGAGATGATAATATGATGGTTTTGAGAGACAGTGTAGAGTAAAGGAGACTTGAATATCAAATTAAAAAAGGAAAAATCTAATACATATTTATGTTATTAAAAGGCAGAGACAAGTTTCTATTATTGAAAAGAGTAGAGATAAGTATATATATTGCAAAAGAATAGAGACAAGGTTGTTAGTGTTTGCAGATATGTGAAGTTGTGAAATGAAGATACAAATTTGTGCTATAAAGATGTAGAGTGCTATGAATTGAAGGTGCATATGATTGATATAAGGATACACAAATTTGTGAATTGAAGATGCAGTAATATGTGAATTGAAAATACAAGGATTTGTGAATGGAAGATACAGCTGAATGAAGTGGTGAGATGCAGTTAACAGAAATGGTTAAATGCATTTGAACGCATTAGAGAATTGCAATTGAATTTCTAATGAAGAGATATATGAATTGTAGTGAAAGAAAGTGTTTTGCAGGTGGAGAAATAAAGGTTATTGAATTGCAAACCTTGAGGAATGAATTGTAGAGAAACAAAGAAACCCTCTGTAATATACTTTTTTCTTGTATTTGAAGTCTGTAGTTGATGCTTTAGCCACTAGAGTTGGTGCTTCAAAGGAGACTTGGTGCTCTTAGTGGGTTGGTGCTCACTAAATGTAAACAGGGTTGGTACCCTTTGGATTAATAAAAGCAATTGTTCAGAGTGGTTTTTTTCACCCTTTTAGGGTTTTTCCACTCATAAATTTGGTGTCTCATGTTTCCTTGATGATGTGTTGCTTTGTTCATGATTCAGTATTTTAGATTCACATGTGTTGTTGTAATTTACACATCTTTTTGTTCATTCATTAAAAACATATCTAAAGTTTTGTGTGGTTAAGAGTTTTAAGATTCTGAGATTGATTTTATCTGACCACTGATTCACCCCCCCTCTTAATGGTCTTGTACTCCAACAAGTGGTATCAAAGCAACAGGTACCATGAAAAAGTTTAATCAACTTGGGTTGATCTTGGTCGTGGAGTATTATGGGCAAGAGATATAGAAATAAATTTTCTAAAAAGGAGAAAGATCTACATCAAAAGAAAGAGAAATCTATTACAAAAAGTTGGTGACGTTTCTAATGTTCTTGGCTCTAAAGAATGTCATGCAGGAATATCTGATGCAAAAAGAGGTGAGTTATAGTTCATGGAAGTTGCAAATGATTCATATGATGAAAATTATGAAGAGGAAGCACAAGTTTATCTTGAAGATGAATTGATTGTTGCCTTAGATGAATTGAAGAAAGAAAGAAGAGAAAAAGAAGAACTAAAGATGAAGTACAAAGAATCTAATCGACTTATTGAGGAACTAAAGAAGAAGTGTGTAGAATCTGATCAGATTATTGAGAAACTAAAGTTGCAATTGGAAGAGTCTAGAAAAGTTGAAGAAGCCACTTGCATGAAGTTGCAAACCAAAGTAGAAGATTGCCAAAAGTTAGAGGCTGAAATGTTGTCCCTAAAAAAGCAATTAGAGAAGGTAAATCAGGATTTGAAAAGAATTCTACAAAATGAGCAAAGCACCGAGTTGTTTGAGAAAATGTTGCTAAGTCAAAGATCTATATCAAACAAATCTAGGATAGGATATAAAGGAAAAATGTTTAACAAATATGCTACAATGTCAAAAGGAGCAACATATGAACAAGGAGAATCAAGTTTTACTTTCAAAAAGCTTGTAGATCAGAACACTTATGAAGATGGATACAGAAGAGTTCATGATCCCAAACAAAGTTTGAGAAGAAGGTCATCAACAAGATAAATCAAGTACAATTATTCGTGTTTCCATGGTTACTATTATTCTTGTAATGATTATGGACAAAAGAAATTGACTATAGAAGAAGGATTTAATTTGCATTTTATAGAAATATGAATGTAGTTTGTTATAAATGTACCAACCTTGGACATATAGCACAATTTTGTACAAGTTTAGTGAATCCACCTAATCATGATAAGAGGGAAAACATGTCAAACAAGAAAAAGGAAAAGTATGAAAAATCTTGGAAAAGGAAATAGCCTAAGAAAGTTTGGAGGAGGAAACATGAACAAAAACAGAAAAAACCTAATATTGTGCATGCACTAAACAAGAGACTTCTATGAATGCATAAAGTGTTTCATGAGGTTAGGGGGAGATGTTTATAGTTCTATCATGCAAACCCCATAGATAACAACCAAGAGGTTGTAAAGGTTGTGAATAAAAATTGAATTCATGGAATTGTTATTGTTGGTGCAAAAATGTCAAAAAGTTGCTTCAATATTATTTCATAGTCTTGATTTACCCAAGGGAGAGTGGTTGATGTTTGTGGTCAACAATGTGTTGCTTTTTCAGTGTTAGTGCTTCTATGGAATGTTATTCATGAAATGATCTTTGTGTCAGTATAGTACCTTTGGAACTTGCAATGGCATGTTCTTTGAAATAGTACATTGGCATAATGAATATCTAATGTTCTTGCATAATGAAGTGGTTTGCACATAGCTATCTTTGTTTGGTATGACAATTTTCAAGTGTCATGGATACTTTATCAGTGATCTAATCTTTGGAGTAGTGACCTTGATGATTTATTTTCATTTTGTATGGTGATATGACTTGGATGATGTAGTATCAGTCATTTGTGGCATTTTGAGCAATTTGTTGTGAAAAAGTGACCTTTGTTTGATCATTAGAACAGTGAAGATTTGGCTTGTAAGAATCTTGTATACATTAGTCAAAGGGTTTTGGATCATGACAATGTAAGAATTGTCAAAAGATGAAAGGGACAAGTGGCAGCAGAGGTTCCTTGGAGTTGTCAGTGAAATCTCAAAGTGTGAAGACTCCCATGACAGCTGACGACATCTATTGTCAATTTAGTTTGCAAGTGTTAAGAATAGTGATGTTCTAATAGTAAAGTGTCATTTGTTCCTCATTGTCAACTTTATAACAGGAGTGCCCAGGGATGATAGTATTCTTGTCTCACAAATCAAGCATCATAGTGTGGATAAAGTGATTGTTTTGATCATATTGATAGTATTTATGAAACTCTTGCAAGGGATAGTCATTTCAAATGTGTCAAAGCTCGAATATTCTATCAAAAAATAATTTTTTTAATCTCAATCTAATAGTGATTTTATTTACTGAATGTGATTGAACATAGGGGTATTGACAGTGATATTCTTTTGCATTTTCTCAATGAACTCTATGAGGCTAGGTGGCAAGTGATTACAAGTTTCATGTTGATGGTTTGCTTGATTACAATGCTCTAACAGTGATTTTCAGTGCCTAATATGATGATGATGGCTTCTTGCTGCAACAGTATATCTCCGAGCCTTGCAAATGATCATAAATAGTATAATAGGGCAGTGAGTTGTGCTTCTTCATGCCTTTCTTACCAGTGTTTGTATGGTGTTTGTGGTCTTGATATTTTGTTTGAAAACAATGGCTTTGTGCTTGTATCTATAATTTTCTATACACTATTTGAATAGTAAATAGTGAGAAAACACATACATCATTTAGTTTTGATAGTGAGACATCATATTTTCTTGTGATGAATGCTTTGGAGGACAATTGCTTGAACAATGGGATTGGTAATAGTGAAATTATAATGTTCTTTTTCTCATTTGCAGAGGTACGGTATCAAGGGTTCATTCTTTACCTTTGTATATTTGGTAAGGTGATAGCAAATATTTGGTATGTTCATTGTTCTCAGTATACAATGCTCTTATTTTGTTGTATATAGTACATATTTGCTAGGACAGTAGTGGAAAAATGAATACTTGGTTTGCTTGATTTGACAATGTACTGTTGTTATGCTTTCACAGAAGTTTGGTTGAAGTTGTATCTTTCTTTCTTGGTTCAAATGTTTTTCAATGGAATAGATGCTCTCTTGACAGTGGTCAATGGAACAGTGGACTAGTGGTTTATTTATGCAGTCCTTCTCTTGGAAATGGATAGTAAGCCTTGTTTGTGTTGTTACAAAGATATAGTATTCTTGTGCTTGGGACAGTGTTGACTAACTTTTTCAAGCTTTGTTTTATTGTTCTTAATCAAAATGCTTGATGGTAGTGGTATCTTGTCTTTTGATGACAGTCAGTGTCATAGTAATCATGACAATGTTGGGACAGTATGTAGCTTGGTTAGTCATAGTGTGTCATAGTTTTATCTTCACAGGGGGGTGATTGCTTGGTGATATTAGTCCCTTTGTCATTGTTGTCAAAGGGGGAGAGAAAAAGAGCAAAGGGTGCAAATAAGGGGAAAAATTGGTGGAGTTGACATCGATGCCAAAGTAGGAGTTTGTTGCATTGGCATTGATTTGTCATCGATGTCAAAGTTTGTTGCATGAAGGATTGTCACTGTTGGTTTGGAATTGGTAGTGGTATGTTCTTCATGGAATTCAATTCATTCAAGTTTGATAGGTTACTTACATTGGTATTGCTTGGTGAGTATTTTGGTGCTTCAAGTCAAAACCATTTTATCATATCAAGGTATAGCATCAAAGCATTAATGGTATCAAGTTGTCAAGTCATTCAAGCAATCAAAACATCAAGGTATCAAAGCTTCAAAGCATAGTATTAGTGCATCAAAGGCATGAATTTCAACAAAGTAATAGGGCTTCAAAGCATGATGTTGATATTCATTGATCATTCATGAAAGTACTTCTTTCTCAAGCATTTTGCATTACTAAAGGTTGTTATCTTTCATGTTTTTGTCAGTAATATGGGGTTCGTGATTTTTTCATGTTTCACAACATAAAAGTCTAATTATCATTAAAACCCTAAGACTTTTTATCATTCTAAAGATCTAGGGTTTCATGTGTTGTGAGGGTTTTTAAAGCAAAGTCACTTCTTATATTTTAAAGGTGACTTATAGTCATCGGTCGTCATTAATTTAGGTGACTTGCTCAATGTTTTTAACACATCCTTCAACCAACCCTCTTTTATGAAGTTAACTATTGAATAAGTCCAAAGGCTTGCTTAATTCATTCAAATATTGATCAACGACTTTCTTTAAAAGTTGATTTTGGAGGCAAGAGAAGATTGATGATTCATATTTAAAGTTTCTAACAGTTACTTCTTGTAGAACCTATTTTGATGGGAGGTGGAATGTCTCAAGTGCTTTTACAATATTGTTTCTATTTGGAAAATGAACAATCGCAGGTTATTGAGGTTGGTGCCAATTTTGAAGCTATGCTTTTTGCCTTTGCATGGTGTGTGTATTGTAGTGTGTGATGTCAGAGATAGAAAAATTTTGGTCTTAAAAATAAAGCTTCTATTTTGGAACCTCAATGATTTTGATACAAGTCTAGAAAATGGAGGGTATTTGATTGCAACCTTTTTGTAAATAGTGAAAGAAGGTATGAAGATACAAACACAGTGCATGAAAGAATGTAGAGTGTAGCAGGAAAGTGAAATGAGTAGTTTGCAAGTCTATTCAACTTGGTAACTATATTGAGGCAGCATTGAAGTGAATCTTTTTCCAATACTTTGAGATGATAATACCATGGTTTTGAGAGACAGTGCAGAGTAAAGGAGACTTGAATATCAAATTAAAAAAGGAAAAATTTGAGACATATTTTTGTTATTAAAAGGTAGAGACAAGTTTATATTATTGAAAAGAGCAGAGATAAGTTTATTTATTGCAAAAGAACAGAGACAAGGTTGTTAGTGTTTGTAGATATGTGAAGTTGTGAAATCAAGATATAGATTTATGATATAAAGATGTAGAGTGTTATGAATTGAAGGTGCAAATAATTGATATAAGGATACACAAATTTGTGAATTGAAGATGCAGAAATATGTGAATTGAAAATATAGGAATTTTTGAATGGAAGATACAGTTGAATGAAGTGGTGAGATGCAATTAAAAGAAATGGTGAAATGCATCTGAATGAATTGGAGAATTGCAATTGAATTGCTAATGAAGATATATATGAATGGCAGTGAAAGAGACAGTGTTTTGCAGGTGGAGAAATAAAGGTTATTGAATTGCAAACCTTGAGGAATGAATTGTAGAGAAACAAAGAAACCCTCTGTAATATAACTTTTTTTGTATTCAAAGTCTGGAGATGGTGCTTCAACCACTGGAGTTGGTACTTCAATGTTTTCAAAGTTGGTGCTTCAAAGGAGAGTTGGTACTCTTAGTGGGTTGGTGCTCACTAAATGTAAAAAGGGTTGGTTCCCTTTGGAGTAATAAAAGTAATTGTTCAGAGTGGTATTTTTCATCCTTTTAGGGTTTTTCCACTCATAAATTTGGTGTCTCATGTTTCCTTGATGATGTGTTGCTTTGTGCATGATTCAGTATTTCAAATTCACGTGTGGTGTTGTAATTTGCACATCTTTGTGTTCATTCATTAAAAACATATCTAAGGTTTTGTGTGGTTAAGAGTGTTAAGGTTTTGAGATTGATTTTATTTGACCATTGATTCACCCCCCCTCTTAGTGGTCTTGTACTCCAATAGAGAGATGGGTTCTTATGAACCACTACTCATGAAACATGGGTCAATGAGTTTGACTCTCAAAACAACATGGTTGAATCTTGATAGTAATATCACAATTTGACACACTATAGAAAATACCTCCTACTTATCAATTGATGAGCTAAAATGGCTCTATAATGAATGGTTCATAAGGCACAACACTTGTTGAAGGCTTTACAAATGGGGTTGCAAGCTAAGTGGGTTTAAACATGGGGAAAACTCAATGGTTAAGCATGCTTGAGTTGGAGTAGTAATGGGATGGGTGACCTCCTGAGAAGGCCTAGTGCCTCACCCCTGTGAGCATCACCTAGATGCAATGCTATGTGGACCATTCATTATCATGAGAGATGGTTTCTTATGAACTACTACTCATGAAACATGGGTCAATGAGTTTGACTCTCAAAACTACATAGTTGAATCTTGATAGTAATATCACAATTTGACACGCTATGGAAAATACCTCTTACTTATCAATTGATGAGCTAAAGGGGCTCTATAATGAATGGTTCATAAGGCACAACACTTTCTGAAGGTTTTGCAAATGAGGTTGCAAGCTAAGTGGGCTTGACCATGGGGAAAACTCTATGGTTAAGTGTGCTTGCGCTAGAGTAGTACTAGGATGGGTGACCTCTCAGGAAGGCCTAGTGCTTCACCCCTATGAGCATCACCTAGATGCAATGAGTGCTAAATGGACCATTCACTATCATAAGAGATGGGTTCTTATGAACCACTACTCATGAAACATGGGTCAATGAGTTTGACTCTTAAAACTACATGGTTGAATCCTGATAGCAACATCACAATTTGACACATTGTGGAAAATACCTCCTAATTATCAATTGATGAGCTAAATGGGCTCTTTAATGAATGGTTCATAAGGCACACCACTTGTTGAAGGTTTTGCAAATGGGTTCAAAAACTAAGTGGGCTTAACCATGTGATGTAGGAGCATCCAGGGTGTAAGAGCAATCTTGCATCACCCAAAAAAAATGTCGTTTCTTTTCAATAAGGGCTAAACTTGGTAGGTTTACTATTTTTGTAAGTTTGCATTTATGCATAGTTGGACACAAAATGGTAAATTGAATCCAATGGCAAAGAAATCGCTTCAAAACCATTTGTCATTTGAGATTAAAATTTTAATTTTTGAAAATCCTAGTAAAATCTTTGGGGTCAATTTTGAGGCACTTAGAGGCTCCAGATGGGCCTGAAAATTGGTGGAAAACGAAAGTGGATGGCCTTTAGGCCCTACTTTCTGGCAAGACTTCCTGAGCCCTTCCCAAAAAGGTATTATAATAGAAAATCCGATGGCCAAATTAGAAGTTATGACCCTGCAAAGTTATAATACCAAAATTAATAAAATTTCAAAATATCTTCCTGAGGAAGTTACACTTTCCAGAAGATTCTAGGGCGGCCACACCTTCCAAATAAAGGATGTAAAGGGGGACTACAGAGAGGAGGTGAGAGCAGAGTAGATGTTGGCTCTGATTTGCAAACTTGTAGATTTATGTAATTAGAAAGCCCATGTGAGGGCAAATATAATGTTGTAATCTCATTTTCATTTAAGTGATAATAGAAAATATTTTCTTTCCTTCTTGCATTTTGTTTGTGTCATTATCTGTTGTTTTTGTGAGTTTTAGATTGTAAGGGGAGTATCCTTCATCACCATGGGGAAAACTCTACAGTTAAGTGCACTTGAGTTGGAATAGTATTGGGATGGGTGACCTCCCATGAAGGCCCGATGATTCACCCTTGTGAGCATAACCTAGATGCAATGAGTGCCAAGCAGGCCATTCACTATCATGAGAGATGGGTTCTTATGAACCACTACTCATGAAACATGGGTCAATGAGTTTGAATCTCAAAACTACATGGTTGAATCCTGATAGCAATATCACAGTATAATATTTATTTTTTATGAGATTACCAATCTATATATATATAAAAAAAAAACCAATAATATATATATAACAAAAAAACCAATAATATATATATAACAAAAAAACCAATAATATATGTTCTATATGTCATGCTTTTCTTTGTATTCTCTAGTTTAATCCACTCTACTATGTATGTCTTGTTTTGATCTGTATGTTTCACTTTTTAGATCTATATGTGTTATTGTGATTTCTTTTCCCTAGTCTACAAGTTATTGTGCATCATTTCATATTTAATGAAATAGATTTCAATGAAGTACATCACATCTTTATCTTCTAACTATTTTAGTCTATGTTCTTCAATTTTTCTCTTACCAAGTTATTTTCCTTTTTAATCTTTTCATAATGGTCATATGTAAATGGTGGCATTATTCACACCTTTTGATGATTTTATACAAGATATAGCCACAAATGATAATCTTGTTCTTTTTTTGTCCTATGTCAATAGTGACTTTTGGTAGAGTCAAACCTTATGATTTGTGTATTATTAATGCCTAAGTTAATCTTAAAGGTATTTGGATTGTGTAGCCACTTTGTATTGGTGTGAGTAACATGTATGTGGAGTTTAATCTTCAAATAGTATCCCTAAGTAACTGTCAAACTCAACCATGACTCATGTTGGCAGTCCTAGTGATGCACTTCCATGTTTGTATATTATTTTTTAACATACTTTAGAACTTCATTTATGCCATGTTGAGATTTTAATGGACAAACTAGGACTCAAACCTAGGAACTCCCATTTTGTTATTGGAGTGCTCTACCACTTAGCTACTTGCCTCTTTAGAACCAACCTATATTTGGTTCAAGTTTGGCTTCTTACCAAACACTTCTCCTTAAGCCACTCTATATAATGCCTAGGGCTCCTAGTAAGACTTGCTTGTGTCCAAAGATTAAAAGTTAATATGACCCTTGCATCTTTATTAATTTATAAATCCACATCAAATTCAACATTTTGGTCTCCTTATGGTGCATTAACACTACCCAATTTTGTTGCACTGCTATGTGCAATAGGTTGCTTCAATGAATATATTTTTCTTCTATTATGATTGTGCATATTAATATTTGTGATAAATAAATGAATGTTATTGTCAAATTTCTCATCAATTGGTGTGTATATACCATTGGTTCTCATTATCAACAAATTTCATTCAAATGTTCTCACCAAATCCACAGGGCTTTCCTGTTATGGGAAGAAACTCAAGAAGCACACAAATGTGCAAGACAACAATAGTTTACAGTTCTTCTTCAAGGAGAACGAAGTGCCCACTAAAATCCATGCAAGTTTCAACTAGAGAAAACTTCCTACTCCATGAGATCAGGTGTGCCTTGCTATAATGAAATGTATCACCTTAGAAGGTTGTTTCAAAAGTTTTTTATTTCTTTCATTTTTCGTTGTTGAATCAACTCCGCCATAGGATGATTATTAATTTCCCATTCTTTTTTCTTTCGTCACTTGAAAGCTCAATCAGGGAAACCATGGAACTAGCCGCTACGAATTATGATAAACCCCCTCCTTTACCCCTCCACCAAGGGCTTATCCTTCGTCTCTACCATTTTCACCTTGCCCTTTTCCCTTTGAAACCCATATCTATTGTCAGAATTGAGGAACCTGAAGCTTTTGACCCTTCCCCTTTAAAACCCTCCCTGACCATTACTATGGGCTCCAAGAGGAAGCTCCCTCCCACTAACACCCAACCTCTTGTTGATACTAAACCTAAGCCTCCTACTAAAAAGAAGAAGGGTAGTGCGAGGCTGGCTCAAACCAAGGTTGTCATCGAGATCTGTGAATTATAGAACACCCTACTAAGAAAGGGGGTAAAATGCTTGCTAAAACCAAAGCTGATCAAAAGAAGGGGAAAAAAGGAATAGCATTCTATGTTGAGGAACCTCCCACGAACAATGATGAGGATGACACCGAGTCTAAAGATTTGGAGGAGGAAATTTTGGTGGTTGTGAGTGTTGACATGGGGGAGGAATAGGCTAGTGTTTGAAGGTCCAATAGGCTAGAAAAACATAAACTGGAGGTCCTCGTGGATGACATATCTAGCAGCTCAGAGTAGGGGAAAGGTCGAGAGGATAGCAAGCATGACACGATCGAGGAAATGGAGTACATGGAAGGACCCAGTCACTTCCCAGAGCTGAACTAGATGATTTTGGAAGAGTCTACTTTGGACTCCTCGAATCATCATGCTCAGGCGAAAGAGACTAATAGGATGGATGTTGTGAAGGATGAGGGTTCTGGTGGCCTACTTGCTCATGTTTGCATATTGGAGAGAAATCTTAATAGACTGACTTGGTTCACCATCAAGGTCATTCATCACTCGGTTGTCACTCTGTCAGCAGTGCTGAAGAATGAGGTTAACAAGAAAGCTATTGATTCTAACCCTAGAAATAGTTTGGCTAGTGAAGATGTGCTAAAATTCCTCATGGAGGAATGGGAGGGTATAGCTAGGTGATGGGGGGTTTCTATTTATTTTTTGATGGTTTGTTATTTTGTTATCGTTGTGTTGTCTCTGTGTCCAACCTATATGTTGTAACTAGATAATTTTTGTTAATTTTTTTGATGAAATTTGGCCCCTTGGGCTATTCGTGTTAAGGGAATTGCACCCTATAAATGCATCTTATATTATCAAAACAACTTTCATTCATCAATATTTAGATTTGCATATCTTAGATTTGTGAGAAGTTGAGAAAGCCTTTATTATCAAATGTTTTTTTTGTATTAAGTACAAAGAGATCATTACATAAAGCATCAGTGAATTACATCAGTATCAAGCCTTTAGGTAGCCCTGCTTATGCTATATCATCCAAGTGCCCTAGCTACAAAATATACATATCCCCACTTTGTCCTAATACATCAAATTTGTCAACACATATTAACTTTGTTCCAAGTGTCTTCTACAAAAGATTTACATATATACATGTAGCATGTAGTTACATATATACATCTGTATAATATATACATCTATGGAGCATATGTACCAGTCCTATTACCCATTCTAAACCAAAAAGAGAACAACAAATATTGCAAGGTTGATTCCTAGAGGGACTAAACTGTATTGTCTAAGTCTCCAGGTGACACCAGTGTCTCTGTTGTATTCATCTCATCCACTGAATGCCCAAGAACTCTGCTACTCTACCCTTCCATTAGTACAATTACAACCTCTTTGTTTTTGCACTTGTCAGATTTCCTCTTTTTCTCTTCTTTTAGATCCTCCCTAAAGGCTTGCAGAGCCCTTAGGAAGACATCAGCCCCAAGATGCCCTTCCTGCCACATGCCCATATCTGGCTTCCAATATATCAATGGTTATTTCTTTATTTTCTAGGTATTTCCAAAACTTGTCCTTCGTGAGCTCCACTGTGATAAAGACCTGCATTGCAATATTGTAAAAGATAAGTCCCTTATAGGACTTAGTAAGCAATCTCTTCCTTCCCTAAAACCTATCCTCATTCCGAGCCTTCCAAATTGCCCACAAAATGTTAGTTGAAAGAATATGCCAAAATAATGCACCAATTTTGCTCATTTTGATATTTTGATTGAAAAGAATTTTCTTAGGGAGTGGATCCCCATTATTTTCCCATATATTTTGTGCATTGCAAAACATATTCCATATTTCCTTAGCAAAAATACAATCAAAGAAGATATGATTAATTGATTCAGGCTTTCTACACAAACTGCAAATATCAATATCATCCATCTTATTTTTAAAAGAGAGTTTTTGAATTATCAAGAGCCATCTAAAGAAAGCTTTTTTGGCTTCCAACTCTTTCTACTAGTTTTTAAGAAAGATTTTCTTGCACTGGGCTTGGTTTAGGTTCATTTTCCAGCATTTATTTATATGGTCCGTTAAGTCCACTTGTTCTGTTAACATTGCATAAATTTCTCTTACTTTAGACTTCATAACTTTATTACCATTTTCCATTGAAATTCTTTAAATTGAAGGGGATCATTTTTTGTTTCAATTCAGAGTTTTAGATGGCTACTAGCCTCTCTTAGCAATATATATGTCCTCCAATTACTGAGGGGTATATTATATTATGAACTTAGATCATTCCAATCTTTGAGTTTCCCATCTTTTAGGATTTCACTAAAGCATTTTATCCCTTTTTGAGCCCAGTTTTTTGTAGAACAACCTTGAATTAGGGCTAGAGGCCTTCCTTTGTGTTTCAAGTTCCACCATATAGATCTATTAGTTAGGATGACCATGTTATCTCCCTCGGTGAAGTGGCAATTGGAAAGATTTTATTTTATTTTTTCCCCTTCCATATGGTTCTAAATACATTGGATCTTGCAAGTGACATATGCCATTTGCTACTAAGGATATCATTGAAGGGCAGAGACTTCCATGATTTGGCATGCTTAGGCACAACAATGGTAATGTTTTTCCTGATTAGCACTTTCCATGGTTCCTCACCGTCCATGGCTCCAATCACCCATTTTGCAGCTAGAGCAATGCCTTGAATCCTCATATCTTTCAACCCAAGACCACCCTATATTTTGATATGGTGCACCACTCCCATTTAACAAAATATTTTTTCCTTTTCCCTTTACCATCTGACCAAAGAAACTCTCTTATTCTTTTTTTAATAGCATTAATTTGGTAGGAGCTGAAAAACCACATAGAGGCAAAGTAAATAGTGTAAGAAGACAATATTTTTTGACAAATTTGAAACCTCCCAACCAGTGACATGTATTGTTTGTTCCACTTGGCCAACTTCTCAATTTTATCTCTGATCCAACACCACATCTCTTTTAGGTTGGGTCAACTGCAAATGGGATATCCAAGTATCTCACCAACCTTTGGGGACCCCCCCATTGAATGCCATATCTATTTACCCAATCTGGAGGCTTATCCTTCCAACCCAAAAGGCAAGAATTTGTAGGGACAACTTTGGCCCCCGAAGCAAGACAAAATATTTTCAACTTTTCCATTAAATTTGTAAGATTGTCCTCTTCTAGGTTCATAAGGATGGAAGTATCATCAACAAACTAAAGGTTGATGAGTTCATTATTATTAGGTAGCCCGATACCTCTCACTTTTGGGACCAATGAGTTATCCCTTAAGACATAGTGAAGTGCATCCAAGGCAATTACAAATAGAGTTGGAGCAAGTGGGCAACCTTGTCTTATTGATCTCTCAAGTGAGATAGCATGGGTAAGAACTCCATTAACCTCCACCTATGCAAAATCATCCTGGAAGAGGGTTTTAACCATAAGGAAGAATGTCTTTGGGAATCCAAAAGCCTCGAGAACAAGGAGCACAAAATCCCATTCAATCCTATCATAGGCTTTTTCAAAATCCAATAGAAGCATGACTACATCTTGCCCTGTGTGTTTTGCCCAATTCATGGCTTCCCAACTTGTGATGAGGTTTTCCAAGATGTACCTCCCCTTAATGAAGCCAGTTTGATTAGAGTTGATGATGTTGGGCAGGATTCCAGCTAGTCTTTCAGCTAGCACTTTGGCCAAAATTTTATATGAGACATTCAAGAGTGTAATGGGCCTCTAATTCTTGACAAGGGTTTTATCCCCTTCTTTTGGTATCAACTTAATTATTCCTCTATTGATATTTTTTCCAAGGGTGCCTTTCTCCATAGCCTCCTTATACACCTGCGGGAGATCTTCACTTACCCAATCTATGAAGGTCCTGTAGAATTTTGTAGGGAGACCATCTGGTTCTGGAGACTTGTCATTCTTGAGAGAGGAAATGGATTTCCTTATATCATCCTTGGAACTATCCCTTCCTAGCTCCGTAGTTGTCTCATCACTAATCCTCTTTGGCATGATTTTCTTGATATACTCTCTAGCTTGAGAGCAGGGTTCATTACCCCCTTCAAAGGTGAAAAGGCTCTGATAGAACAAAAAAACTACTCTCTTATCTCCTCTTGCTTTATTAGAATGCTGCCATTTGTATTGATCTGATCAATCTGCTCTTTGACATGTTTTTCTTTTAAGTATCTGAAAAAGAACTTTGTTCCTCTGTCCCCATTCTCAAGCCAATTCATTTTGGCCCTGACTTTCATTCCCTGAATCTTATTGGCTTGGAGTCTCCTTAGCTTGTCTCTAGCTAGTGCAAGCTTATCTACTAGGAGATTATCATTAGGGTTTTCTTGGACTTCAGATTCTACTTGGTAAAGTTTATCCTGTAAGAGGGACTCCTTCTTACATCTATCTTTGGCCCTCTTCCTCCCTATAGTTTGAAAGAGGATCTTCCATCCTTCAAAATTCAAGTCCCACTATTCAATGGGGGATAAATCTCTATACAACCACTTATTGATTAACCTGAGAGAACCTATGGAGTTTCTGCAATATTCATCTTTGAGAGGGTTGGTGTTGAGACAAAACTCATTTTTGGGGCCTACAGTTTTTATTGGTCCTTCCTTAAAGAGAAACTTAGCCCTTATTGGGTGATGATCAGAAAGAGAGTAGAGGGTGAACTCCACTTTACAACCTTCTTTAATCAAAACAACTAAGAAGAAGGCCTTAATGATATAAAATTTATCCAATTTGCAAAATATCCTCCTCCCTCCTCTTTGAAAGTTACACCAAGCGTACCAAATGTCTTTGCATTCTTTCTTTTGACCTTCAATGGGGTCTTCAAGTTTTAGCTTGGATTTCAACCTTAGCCAATAGAATCTCTCACTCTCTTTCCATTCATGTCTAGATCCACCCCATTTGTCTTCCCCATTTTCAATAAAGTTAAAGTCTCCCCCAACTATCCAAGGGATGTCTTGCAAATTATACATCCATTTCCAAAGAAGCACTCTATCTTTATAATTATTGGGGGCATAGACTGAACATATGCCAAAGTAGTCTTCTTTCCTCTTGATGATTACCCAAGTAGACCGATTATAGGGAGGAACACCATGATTTTCGACAAACCAGGCCCATTTGTTAGCCATTAATATTATAGCCCTTCCCTTTCCTTTTTCATTATTGGTGGCAAACCAAGAAGCATCCTTCCAAATCACCCTCAAACTAGTCTCCAAGGCAAAGTCGGTGGATTTGACTTCTTGTAAAAAAACAAAGTCCTTCTCCTTCTTTTGTGAGATAAGTCTCCTAACCATATGTTTCCTATCTGGGGTTTCAAGACCCCTTACATTCCAAGAAAGGCAGTTAATTTCCATTATTATGTTCATTGGTTGTGGGTCCCTTATCACACCTAAAGTTATCAAAACATTTAGGTAGTCTATTTTCTGCTTCCATTCTCTTTGCAATGGGTGGAAGGTCACCCCACTAAGCTTTTTTATTTTATCTTTCAATAAGTGATTAATGTCTTTCTCCTCCTATTGTTTGGTATTATCCATTCCTTTCTTCTTTTTGTACCTCCGAGTTTTTTTAACTAGAACCTCCATAGGAACTCCCTCCCCATTAGTGGTTTCCCTAGTAGAGAATATCCCTAGGTCATTTGCAGAATCCATGCTCGACTAGGAGGAAAACCCATCCGAACTTAACACTCCATCAAGAGAGTTAGGTGTTAACAATGCAAGATTTGGAATTTGAATTTCATCCACCTTCTCATTCCCATTCACAAAGGAAACAATATTGAAATCCAACTGTGCCCTCAAACCCTTCTCAACACCTCTAGACTGAAGGTTTTCTAATTTCTTATCACCACTATTTGAATTCAATTTCTCTAAGCTCTCAATAGCCCTAGAGGGGTAGTCCCCTTGCTTCTCAGAGACTAAGTCTCCTTTACTAGGATGATGACAATCATTATTCCCAGTCTCTTGAGGCAACATGTCACCTTGGCTTTCCTCATCCTCACCTACACTATTTCCTTCTCTAAAACACTTATCATTGAAGGAATAAAATTCCTTCACAGATTTTTTATTATTCTCTTTAGGCCTCTTTCTTTGTCTAAGTTTTTGTAATGCCAATTGTTGAGCATTAAGTTTACCATTATTCAGTGGTTCATTCAAGTCATCTTGTCGAGGAGGTGAGTTGCATTCATTCTCTTTGTTAATATCTATCCCCTCTATGTTATTGTTTGTCAGGGTTATATTCATTTCCTTTATTAGGGATGCCATGCTATCTTCAATTTGTGTGTTAGCATTTCTATCCACTAGTATAGAAGCATTGACTTCTTTACTCTATTTGTCTTTCTTTGGGGTTAGGCCGCATTCCTCAGTCTTCCCTGAATTATTGGCATCCCTCCTAGTCCCTAGCGGGGGCTGCATTCTGATGTTATTTCTGCCATAGGTAGAAGATTTATTTGTTTTTTTTATTAGAGGACAATTTCTTCTAATATGCCCTTCTCGACGACATAGATAGCAAGCATTAAGTCCGCCAAGGATTTCCAATTTACAAGTTATAATTTTTGACTTCAATTTAATTTCCAGGATCTCTGGGAGATCCAATCTAGGGGTCAAGGAAACCAAAACCCTCACATATGAATGTGGGAGAGGAGATTTAGTATCTTCTACTCTCAAAACATTTCCATATGGTTCCATCATCAGTGGAAAAAATTTCCATAAACAGGGGGGACATGTTTTATTACCAACCATCTGGGGCTGGACAAGGCCAATACCTCCTCTTCCAACACCTCTGGGTGCCATGTTAGGGCATGAAAAATGACTTTCCCAACATTCCAGAACTATTTGTTAATCATTTCTTGCTGAGATTTAGGGTTATTGAAAAAAATTACATATAGACCTTTTTGAACCATACGACAATAATAGAAATGAAACCCTAATTTTTTCATTCCCAGACATTTTTAAACCATTCATAAATATATTTTCTTGTCAGGACCCTATTGTGTCCACGACCACAAAAAAATATTGCATATTTTGTAAGCTTTGAATCTTCTTTAGAGATTGCTTCATCTAAGGCTTCATTTAGAACCAAAGTAGATTTCAAAAGGGGGGCCAGGCATTTCTTACCTTGTCCCTCTTCTCCATCCTCTAATATATATTTGACCACTTTGGCCACAAACTTAGCACCCTGGGGAAGCCGACTCCACTCGCCTACAACAATATCCCGAAACGACTTGGAGGAATGATTATTTTCAACACTAGAGGCCGGGGTTTTAAGTGGGTTTTCTGGGATCTATATCCCCCTCCATCATGTCTCTTCACCACCACAAAATCACACATGCATGGATACGACCAGGGCATCTGATGGGTGAAGCCCGTCACACCCACAACACACCAAATCTTTTTGATGATAACCCTGTGTCTAGAGAAGCATAGTCGTACACGAGGAGGATTATGAGAGATCATGGAGGAGGGTTGAGGCTCCTCCACAGGTGTCCGAGGACACCCCCAAACCAGATTACCACACACACGACCAAAATTTGCAGAGCTTTTTTCCTTCACCACTTTCCTATCAAATGTTTTTTCATTCTTATCTAAATATTTAATCTAAAGTAATAACAAATTTGAATTATTCCTAGAGTATTTACCACATTTTTTTATTATCATATGGTGATCTATCATTAACGAGAGGCAATTTCCTCAAATCTCCAACCATAATCATATAAATATACCTACAAAATATTTGAAAATGATAACTTTAATTATTATGATACTATTAATATATAAAAATTATTATAATGAACTTTATGTATTAAAATATAAAAAATCCATATCTTTAACCAAAATCATAAATATACCTATAAAACTCATGTTTGCATTTTTATAAAATATTTGATGAAGTCAAGAGTCTATTTTCCCTATAAAAATTTTCTGATAAAGCTCATTTCATCAATCAATGTGCATTTTATGTGTCCAAACTCTTCTTGAAAACTTGTAAGTCTTATTCCTTCTAATCAAGCAAAATCTATGATTGAGATTCAAAGTTGTGAATGCGTTGTTGAGTCTTTGACTCTTTGATATTCAATAATACAACTCCAACTGATGCAAGTAATATAAGTGGAAAAAACCTAAGAATGTTGCATCTTTAAAAGATTGATTTATGACACCAATTAGATATGAAATTATTGTTCTTTTTGTTCCTTGAATTATTATGAATAATAGTGATATTTTGAGCTCCATGATAATATGTCATAATTATATTGAGCATTTTTTTTTTAGCAACCAAAGTTGCATAACTAATATTTTGTAATATATATCATATATGAGAAACTTGTTATCTTTCATGGTGCTTATAAATTTGATTGTTTAATTTGTGTAGTTGTCACATTCATATTTATTAGACCATGGTACATTTTTTTATCAATATCTCTTCTTCCCAACATATTTATTTTAGACACTTCCATAATTTGACCATGTTGTAGCCTAGAAATGATTTCCCACTCATGTTCTATTGTGTTCCCTTAAAGAGGTTGATTAAATTCATATTCAAAATCACTACTATTAATATCTTTTAGAGTACTTGTTCATTCCATATGCAAGGATGATAATTAAATGACCCCCAATTTGATATTATTACATCATAATTAAGATAATTATCTCTTTTTATATAATGAAATGACTCATAAAGTAACAAGTCAAACCAACAAAGATCAACTTATTTATCTAATTCATGTGTAGCAATGAACACAAACCTCAAAAATACTTTCAAGATAGTTTTCATTCCTTCTAAATCTCATTTTAATCTCTTTTTCACCTTGGATTATATGTCCATAATCTAGCTACATCAATAAGTAATCACTTTCAATGCAAAAAAAGATGTTTATATTCATCAATGAAATATTTTGTATGTTCTTCATAATTGTCTTCATCATTTTTAGTTAAATGTTTGAATACCTCACTTGAGGCATTTAGGTTGAAAAATTTTCAACTACTCTCTATTAATGGAAGTTTCAACAACACTGTGATATGTTTCTTGTGCTCAAAGTCTCTTTTTATAATTTTTTCAATGAGAAGCCTCATGTATCCTCTTATGACTAAATCTTAAGGGTTTTCAATGTTCATAAGTTGCATCAAAATTTGATGAGAAATTTTTTGCTCTTTTCTTATGTAGGCATGTACTTTCTCTACATATTGTACATCATTCTAAACAATTTAGGATTTCTTCATATTCATGTTTCATATCTACCTATGTGAGTTATCTTGTATTTTAACACATGGATGTACAAAATTTTACAATACCTATCATTTAAAAAATATAAGAATTTATTAGTTACATTGAATCATAAAGTTTATATATAATATATAAATTAAGATTTACAAAAGATTGATAACACATCTATATGTTTCATTGATACAAATGTTCTCTAAGATTCCATGTGTGAGCAATAGTTCTTGAAGTTGTTTCTCTACATTTTTTTATTCCTAATCATTTGTCCAATAAATATTTTCCATATTTTATGCTTCATGTATCCACATGAATCTATGCACGTGGTGAACATCTATATTTTCATTCTTATCTAGACCATTAATATTTTACTTTTATTCCTTTTTCTAGTATCTATTTTTTAAAAATTATGATGTAGGTGCATGTATTATTCTTTTACATGAGGATAATAAATAATATTCTCTTTTTTCTAATTTTGGGCTTCTCATAGATTTGTTGGTGGTGTTCCAAGTAGCAGTGCATTAAAATTAAGCCAATACATATCTACTTCACTCAAAGTGAAGAATATTATGAGTGAACCGATTTGATGAATCATGTTAGTCAATTATGTATAAAATTTAACTCAATATGACCTTATACCCCTTTAATTTTGTTCCAACCTACATCAAATAAAAAATTAAAAGGGAGTGGGTAAAATTCTATATGTTTGTGTAACTCATTGTTGGTGATTGGCATATCTTGAAGACTTCTTTTCACAAATAGTATAGATGAATTTTGTGCATGATGTCTCATGGTTATGTTCAAAATGTAATGTATAAACCATGGATGTTGACCAAAATGGTGATCCTTATACTAAAATAGATGTTTTATAAATTTATGTAGATGTACTTGTATCATGTATGGTTCTATCCAATCACATATACGATTAGGAAACAATGTTGGAAATTCCATATCAAGTAAGTTTAATGTCACATACACATTGATAGGAGATGCACAATTTTCTAACCAATCAATTAACGTTCTTGGATCTACATCAAGGTTATTTTCTTGCATAAATTGATTTCATTTCTCTTTCTAAGAATTAGGAAATTTGGAAGCCATTAATGTAGTGTGATCAATGATGTGTCCATCCATCTCCAACAGTGGACCCACAAATTAAATTTCATTTGCATTGGAATCAAACTCCATCATACATTGAGTTTAGTTTCTTAAAGATATTTTTGTTAAAAGGCACAGGACAACTGAGAGGGGGGGTGAATCAATTGTCACAAAAAATCAAACTTAAAACTTCAACACTTATCAAGTATACAACCACACTATTCTATTATTAAGTATGAATATGAAACACAAATAACATAAAGTAAAATCAACACAATGAACACTAGATTTTACGTGGAAAGCCCAATGAGGGAAAAACCACGGTGAGGATTGAATCATAATATAAAGAGATAGCAAAACCGATTACAAGGGCTCACTGCCTAGAAGAGGACTCACTGTTTAGATACAAAGGCTCACTGCCTACAGAAAGGACTCATTGTCCAACAGGGAGACTCATTGCCTACTAATACAAAAGAGAACAAAATATCCACCACAACAATTAACACACATCTGCAGCCTTGATCAAAAGATTGCACAAACCTTTAGCTCACTGCCTTTAGGAATCTAACACAATGAAGTATTGTTGCCTCAACTTACTTTCGCACACTTCTACTCTTTTAATTTGTGGCTTACTTCATCACTTTGCATCATCTTCACAATTCAACTTACATTTATACCATCTTCAACCTTAGAAACTTTCTCCAAGGTCGGCCACATACACCTCATTTCATAAATTCAAATCAGGTCGGCAACTCAACATTCCCGTGGTGGAAAGGAATGAGAGTGGACCAATAAAAATACTTAACCAAGACCAAAAATAATGTCTTAGATCAACCATACGCTTCCTTAATTAAATTACATTCTTCAAATGAAGTGTAAACACTAGGTCGGCCAAACCTAATGAAAACAAAAATGAACATTGATGTACATGCTTCCCAATAAGAAGATAGCATGTAGACGACACAAAATGTTTATTATGCATGAGAACACATCTCAGGTTCCTTCAGATACATCCGCAACAAGTGCAACAATCTTCGAACATCGAACTCCTTCCATCAATCCATCCAGACTGTGCAAACACATTCAAAAACTCTAAAACTTGACTTCTAGATCACCAAACCACACTCATCTTTGCCAGAACCAAGAGAAAACCATTATAAGAAACATTCCAGATCTGTAAGATCTGAAATAGAATAGCAGAGGACTATGGAGCATAAAAATTTCTCCTAGTCATAGAAAGCTAACTCTGCCAAAACAGTTCACACACCGGTGAACGTAACTTTCACATCCCATCAAACTGGAAGCTACAACTCAGGAGATATCACCACTAGATCACCATTAGAAAACCTTCAGATCTGCACAAGCATAGGATCAACATATGAGAAATGTGGAGCACATACCAAAGCACATTATGAACACATTCATAACTTTGACTTCTCTCTTTATTAATTTTCTCAAAAGCACTTGGAAACTCATCAATTTAGCACATCTGCAACATCATAAAGATAGCTCCATGTACTCACAACATCTCAACAACATCTCAATTATACATGCACAATATGCAATATACTAAACTATGTTGACATCAATGACAACATTAATGACAACACCACCAAACTTGCTCATACTTACAACAATTTCATCATCAAAGTTTGGTGAAAGTTCACTAAGAGCATTTTCATAAATTTGAACATTAGAATAGAAATTATCATGTTTAATTTTGTAATTTAATGCCTTATATTCTCACTCTCTATTAGCTGTAAAGTTATAATTTTTTCCATATTGATTCATCCTCTAAACAATAATGATTAACAAAATTTTTATTTGACATGTCAAAACATTAGAAATATCTTTCACATCTCATGGAAAACATATTGTGTGTTGTTTATATTTATATTGAATGTCAGGTGATAAGCCTTATTATTGACTAGTTTCCTTTTGTAATTTTGTGTTTTTTGTCTTATTTTTGTTAAGCTTTAAAGACATTACCAAGACCTTTTATATGCATTTAAGTATATTGAAGCATTTAAAGACTATGTATGTGGTATTAATGAATGTATGCATGGATTTCAAATGTCTATAAGTTTAGTAGAATTTATTGATTAATTATAGTGATTACTATGAAATGTGCCTTTAGAAATAAGACTAACCCCTACAACACAAAGACCTATCATACTCACAATAGAAGTATTTCTAACCCACAGCAAAGGAGTGATGGTTCGACACAACGAAGGAGTCAACTGACCACAACATCAACATGTTTTCTGGAATGGGGTGAAGATGACAGTTGGGAGTCGTGGACATAGTTATCCATGTGGCATCCCATCCATTGAATAAACTTGGAAGAATAAGTATGTTCTAATAAGGAATGATAGTTATGATGAGGATGCTCTATCCAACATGTTTCTATGTTATAGCGTTCTTCTTAAAAGATGTAGAATCCTTTTTTTTATTTCTGCACTCTCACTTCTAGTAGTTAGATTTTTTTGTTAGGATTGAAAGACTTGATTCCTCTTCCTATCTTCTTGGAAGAGTTGATTTTTTTGGATAGTTTGTTTATAGTTTGATAATAATTGGACTCTAATAAACCCTATTTAGGAAGGTGTCTTGTTGAGATATTGAAGTAGTTAGAAGATATATGTTAGATATTTGTAGAAATTAGATTGAATAGCAAGTTGGTACACTACTTTTTAATGTTTTATGTATTACAATAAAGAATATTTCTCTTGATATATGATTTGTTGAGTTAATTAAAGATATTGTGAAATGCAACACTCAAGCAAGGGCCACTTGAGGTACTATTGATTCCACATAAGAGTAGTTAGTTAGATTATGCATTGAAGTTCTAAATTTTGATTCTTAATTTACATTGTAATTCATTGTTATCTTAAAGATTTCCAATTCAATGTTTTATTTTGTATTCAATTCAATAATTAAGTTAGGATAAGTGTATGCATTAACATAGGATTAATCAATTACAATCCATGAAGTAAGAGGTAATTGTAGCAACTAGAATTAATCAAATTACTTACTTTGTGTCTTTGAATATAAGTTATTTTGAATTATTCTTTTAGTTACCTATACTCAATTGATTAAGTTAAGATTCTTGAATACACATACAACGCCAACGCCAACATCATCTTAAGTCTATGATTCCCTGGTTGATAATTAAATGAATCCCCCTTTTTAATGATGAATTGCTTAGATATGAAGGATCTTCAAGTTCACTAAGTTTTGTGTATGATTAGTTACTCCAGTTAATTAGAAATTAGGGGAAAGATCTACATTTTTGTGCCATTTTTGGGGATGGTGCTAAGTTCATAATTCTTATGTATGTTTTAAATTATTTCCAAGCTTTTATAGAATATCAAGTTATGTTTCAACATTAAGACCAATAGATATTTAGGAATCAATAGAAAGGTTATTTATTAACATTATGCAAGGACCGTTGATTCAAAGAGCAAGGACTATTGTCTGTGGAAGCAAAGAGACGCTTTGGGAAGATTTCTCCCCTCAACTCACAAATAATTTGAGGGCATTGGTGGAAATAGCAAACATATTGAGGGAATTAACAAAGAAGAAATATCCCTCACACCAGTATTTGAGACTTCATCTCCTCACATCATAGAGCTTACTAATGAGGGTCCCACAGTAGAAATTATGGACAGAAAAACCAAGGAGCTTGAACAAAGTCAAGTTCACCCAAACATCATAAGTCTAGAATCACCATTCCCTGAAAGACTGACTATACAAAAGCGTCATTCTGAAATTGAATCTGACCTGTTGGGCCAACTTAGAAATGTTTGCATAAAAATATCCATGATTCAAGCAATTAAGGAAGTACCAATATACACAAAAACTATGAGAGAGTTATGTCTTAAGAAGCTAGGAAAAAATGGAAGGACCCTCAAATTGTGTGTGTCTTAGGACAACTTGCTGACATTATGTTAGAAAATATAGTTGTTCCTAAATATGCAAACCCTGGGAGTCCTGTAGTAGATGTCCAAATAAATGGAACTCTCATTAAAAATTCCTTATTAACCTAGGATAATCCATAAATATTATGACAAAGGAAACCATGAAGCAAATTTAGTTAATGGAGCTTTGACCTACGCCTACTGTTTTATAACTAGTAGATAGGTCAACTATTAAACTAGAGGGTATTATAAAAGACTTTGTCATCACATCGAGACTCATGAAAATACCCTAAAAAATTTATGGTCTTACAACTTAAAGCAAATCTTAGAAGATACCCCTTATCCTAGGGAGGCCTTAGTTAGATACTGCAAATGTATTCATCAATTTTAGGTTTGGTATTATGATCATTTCCAATGGAAATATGACAAAAAACTAGACCTTTACCCAGCTGTACAACCACATACAAATATGGATCAAACTAAATGGTATACCCTTGATGAGGATGACCAATATTCATTACACACTAATGACCATTGACTATAGCCCAATGTTGGAAACCCAAGATGAAGATGAATTCCTTGCAAACATTATGTAGAACTCTTATGGGAGGGACCCACAACAACATAATTGTCTGACATGCTTAAATTGTCCTTTGCATAACATAATACCTGCAAATGGTTGTGAGTCTACTTCTTGAAGCTTTTAAATACAATACTACCCCATAATAGTAGTCCCAATTTAGTAAGCCTTGATATTGCCTCAATTAATACATCAACCTTGACCATAGAAATTACATTGGGTAAAACACTAAATATCAACAACCAATTGACCACTACATAATAGTCTCCATTATTAACCATGTTGTAAGAACACTCAACCACATTCATATGGGGCTATCATGACATGAAAGGAATATATACTCACCTATGCATGCACAAAATTTATATTAATGAAGGCTACAAGCCAGTGACACAGTCTTAGAAAAGGGTGAACCCAGTTGTATGTGACATAGGTAAAGCAGAATTATAGAAGTTCCTAGATGCAAGGTTTATTCATCTAATATCTGATAGCTAATGGGTCTCTCCATTAGTTATTATGCTAAAGAAGGGAGGTAAATGGATGGTATGTGTTAATTATAGAGAATTGAATGCAACAACAAGAAGATACCATTTTCCCCTTTTTATTGATCAAGTGCTAGATTCCTTAGTAGGAAAGCAATATTTATCCTTAGATGGATTCAATAGGTGTAACCAAATAAAAATAGTGCTAGAAGACCAAGACAAGACAACTTTTACCTTCCCATGGTGTACATATGCTTATTTTTTCTTCCCATTTGGGTTATTTAATTCCCCTCCAACATTTCAAAGGGTAGTCTTAAGTATATTCTTAGACTTTGCTTACGATTTCATGGAAATTTACATGGATAATTTTACCATTTATGGGAATACCTATGAAGAAGCATTGAATAATTTGAAGAAAGTCCTACACAAAGGTGTATGTCAAGATCACAACCTTTCCTTGAGTCATGAAAAATGTTTCATAATGATGACTAAAGGAGTGGTCTTGGGACACTTTGTGCCTAGTAAGGGAATACATGTAGACCCCAACAAGATAGAAGTAATCACCAATCTGCTTGTTCCTCAAAATAAAAGGATGTTAGAAGTTTTCTTGGTCATGTTGGTTATTGCAAGAAGTTTATCCAAGATTTTAGTAAGATAGAAGCCCCATTATTTGTTCTCCTCTCTAAATATATGGAATTTGATTGGACCCCTACTTGCTAAGACACTTTTGAAGCCCTCAAAGTAGCACTCACTAATACCCCAATCTTGAGAGGACCAAATTGGACAATACCTTTTCACAGACACATATATGCATTTGATTTTGCACTAGGTGTTGTTTTAGGACAAAAAGAAGGGAATTTAGAATATGCCATCTATTATATCAACAATAATCTTCAAGGTGCAAAGCTCAATTACATAGTCACTAAAAAGGAAATGTTGGCAATAATCTATACCATTAATAAGTTCAGACACTACATCACAAGATACTCTATCTTTATTCACACAAAGCATACAACAATAAGATATTTGATGAATAAACCAATGGTTGGAGGAAGACTTGTAAGATGGTTATTACTACTACAAGAATTTGATATCATAATTGTGGATAAACTAGGAAAGGACAATATAGTAACAAACTTTCTCTCAAGATTACCAATAAAATCAATAGAGGATTATTTTTGATGACTCATTTCTTGATGAAAATTTATTTTCCCTTTATGTGCATACACCTTGGTATGTAAATATAGCCAATTATTTAGTTGTAGGGAAAACACCACCACGTCTCTTGAACCAAGAGAAAAGAGACATCTAATTGGGAAAATTTTTCCTTGTTCATGGGTAGTTGGATACCTCTTTTATACAAGGCTTGATAACATAATAAGAAGATGCATCAAGGAAAATGAAGTCTATGAAATTCTAAAGGCATGTCATGATGAACCTTGTGGAGGTCATTTTACAACTAAAAGTACAACTCTCAAAATCTTGAACACTAGTTACTATTGGCCTACAATTCACAAGGATGTAGTCAAGTATACAAGGAGATGTGACAGATGCCAAAGGATAGGAAGACCTACTAAGAGTGATGAAATGCCACTCTAGCCCCTATTAGTCATTGCACCATTTGACAAGTGGGGACTAGATTTTATTGGTCCCATAGCCCCAACATAAATAACAAATAATATATTTTGGTCTGCACAATTTATCTCAAAAATGGGTGGAGGTAAAAGCATTACAGTTTTCCAAAGATGGAAATGTTGCTAAGTTCCTTTATGAATATATCTTCACAAGGTATGGTGTTCCCAAAGAAATAGTAACAGATCAAGGGCCTCAATTCACTTCTAATCTGATAAAAAAAATGGTACAAGAATATGAGATTAGATAGAAGAAATCTACACCCTACCACCCCAGGCTAATGGTCAAGTAGAAGTCACCAATAGGGAAATAGAGAGTATTCTTACAAAAATAGTACAACTCCACAAGAAGGATTGGGAAACAAGGCTACCTAAAGTAGTTTAGGCTTATAGGACAACCTAGAAGACAACAATAGGGTTCACACCATATGAATTGGCGTATGGAAATAATTTTGTCCTCCCCATTGAGTTTGAATATAAGACTCTTCGTACAGAAGTACAACTAGGAATGAATATATCTATAGCATAGAGAAAGAGAGAGATTACACAATCTTAATGCCTTGGATGAGATACAAATGGAGGAAATTCACCATACCAAAATCATACAAAAATAGAGGATGTGATGGCATGATCAGTTCATAAAGACAAAGGAGTTCAACATAAGTGATTGGGCCTTGATTTATGACCACACATAAAGACCATAAGGGGAAGTTACAAACAAGATGGCTCGACCCATATGAAATTCAACATATTTTTCCCAATGGGGCAATTCAACTAACCACTATTAATTCAGTAAGATTCTCACTCTTGGTAAATGGGCATATACTTAAGCTCTCATTCTTTGCTCAAACATGCTCCAAGAACCCTCATGAAAATTTCATTGCCTTAAAATATTTTATATTTCCTTCTTTGGCCAAGTCCTAATCTTTACATTGCCTCACGAATTGGAAAATAATGACACTAACTAGAAATCATGAGAAAAAAATTCATGACCAAAAGAATCAAATAATTTATTAATGGATCAAAGCATGAGGATCAAGAAATTGACTTGAAAGATGACAATACAATATGTGTGTGTGAATACAAAATCTAGGTATTCTCATTATATGTGGTGTGGCTTTAATCTCATTAAAACATTATTTAATTGATATAATGATTTCATTATAATCAGTACAAATAATAGATTCTCACACTTGATAACAAGTCCTATGGGTGATTTTAAGCACCATCCAATCCATAATTACACAAGTGACCATGTTTCTAAATTTCAAGAGCACACAATTAAAATCCATATAAAAGATTGAAATTCATGAATGTGAGGATTGTATTGCCCATATAGTTTTGATCTAATATAAATTAGTATTTATTTTCTAGTTTGTTCAAGTTTTATTGTTGTGGATCTAATAGAAAATTCCTAAGATGGAGTGTGCATTATAGTATTATTTCAAATCACACATAAAGATAAGAGAATGTATGCTTCTTTTTCAATTTCAATAGATGTTTCAATCCTTTTCTATGCTCAACCCTTATATTTAGATTATTATGATGTTTTTGATTAGAGGTAAAGTAGGTTTTGAAGGGGCCCCAAAACCCTTTATAAAAAAAGGAAAGTTGTATCAAAAGATAACTAAACAAAGCAATCAACAACCAACACGCAACAAAACATCAACAAGACAACTGCCAAAAAGGAGGAATAAAAACAAAAAACTACATATTCTTCATAATATTAGCAGCTTCCATGTTGCTCTCAATTATCTTCTAATGTGAATCCATGACTTCAAAAATCTCTTTGGCAAGGACCCCAGCTTGCATCTTGGTCTTGTTGCGAGTTCTAGTAACGGGCCCCACAACACTTACCTCTTTAACCAAAACATCCTGCGAACCAACAACCTTATCAATCGAAGCTTCCTCCACCATCTACCTTTCCCCAACTTCATTATCACCAGGAGCTCCCTCCTCTCCTTTCTTAGCCTTCTCAATTGGAGTAGAAAGGCCCTTAGCCTCGTGCCTCATAACCTTATCCAAGATTACCATAATCAATCTATTGGCCTAAAAATTTATCATAGGATATTTTTTATCTCTATAAAGGATAATAAAATATTTTTAAGAGTGTGAATTCCATTTATATTTATTAACCATTAAAATGATGAATTATGTTTTTGACTAATGATAAACAGGTTTTGAAGGGTGTTTGAAACCCTTAACAAAAAAGAAAGTGGCAACAAAGATAAAACAAGTGATTTCCCACCCAAAAGCAACAAAAACACCAGCTAATTAACCTACCATCAACAAACCATAAGTAGATTAACATTACCAAAAAACAAAAATAGAAAGGCCACAAAAGGCCACTACAGTAAATCTTTGAGCATTTTAGCAACCTCCAAATCCTTGGC
>VDFB02270651.1:690799732-690863372 GCA_007258455.2 Sequoia sempervirens
ACCAATTTGGGCCCTTTTAACTATGAAGAATTGCATGAGGAGACATTCACCAAGCAGTAGGTCATAGGAAGGACAGAAAGGATTGTTCAATCCGGACTGGCACATGTTGCACTCTTCCCCTTATCTATCCAGTGTCCGGAGTTGATTCTTGCAGCAGCTGGAGCATATAACCCTGCTACTAGGTAGTGTGTGGATGTAAAGGGTAATGTCATTATTGAATTCATGCCTCCAATGATCAAATTCCTGTTTAATATACATGATCCCAAGAATCCTAGGCAATTGAATGAGGTAGAGGCTTTGAAGCTTTATAGTGATAATAAGGAGAAGAATAGATTTCACATGAATAAGACTTGGATGAGGGTGGAGAAGAAGTCTCTGACCAAGCTTCTAGACTAGCCTAAGAGGGTAGACTTTACTAAAGAGATTGCAGATATAATCATGTTTCTTTCTAGGGTGTTTGGAAAAAGGGATGCTTCACTGTTTAAGGAATGAATGTTTCCTTTTATCCAAACTATTTTAGATGGGAGGCAACAATTTGATTGGTCAATGATAGTATCAAACAACATTCACAATCAAATGATAAAAGTGAGAGAAACCAAGTGTTTCTTTATGACCTCCTATGTAGTTTATGCAACTGCCCAAGTGGGGATTTTTTTTGGACTTCAAACAGTGGGTATATTGGGGGAAGCCCAGGGACAAAAGAGAGTGTGGGAGTATTATAATCAGCTCACCTTGTAGGCATCAAAGAAACATTATAGAAGGGTAAATGATGTCTTTCTTTATGTCATTATTAACAAACTTAATGGTGATGCGGGATATAGGCTTAGCAGGGAGGCAATGACTTTTGTGAATGAGTGGGGGAATTGGTTTATCCAGTACCCCACATTCACCTATTTCAGGTTAGCAGGTTTTGATGGTCACCCCCATTTTCTACCTAGATGTTGTGGCGATAGGATCATTCTAATGGAGTTTATTTATCAAGCCTTGGCTGTTAATTTCAAGTTTGGCAACAAGCACAAGACTAGGTGCCATAAGTTTCCAATGAAGCTGGGAGTCTTTAGTTGTCCACACATTCAAGCAGCTAAGGTCATTTGTGATGAATTAGTTTATTTAAAGTTGGGCTTGTACACTGCAAGGAAGCACTATGACCCCAAGCACAAGTTGAGGGCTTTGCTTCCCAATGTCTTTGATAAGCACTTCAATCTGTTGGAGGATTTTTGGGAGGACTTGCAGGATGAATATGACCTTAGGAAAAAGAATTATGAAAGGATACCTATCCCACTTATGGTTGAGTTTGGGATAAATGAAGACATTCTAGAAATGTTGTCTAATGATGGGATAGTTTTGGATCCCGGGTATAATGTAGACAAGATTGGTACTAAAGATCTTGATCTAGTAGATGGAATGTTGAGGAAACAATTGACATAAAGCATATTGCAAGACCGGTGTTGGATAGGAGTATTCACTGGGTGAGTTTGAGGACTAATCAGACTGAGGCTCAATCATCTAAGAAGAGGAAGGATGCAGGTACCACGCAAGGATATAAAAGGGAAAAGAGAAGGATGGCACCTAAGGAACCCTTAGAGTTTATGCCTTCTAATACACAAGAGGAGGCAGTCCCTCAAGACCTTCCAGAGGTGCATGAAGATGAAACAATTGTAGAGGTGGGGGCTTCTACATCTACTATAGGGGAGGTATCAACTCAGCCCTCTGATACACAAGAACTAGGTCAAGAATCACCAAAGGGATCCCTCCATGATGAAGTAGAGGTCTTAAAGAAAATGGAGGATGAAATTGAGATACATAATGTAGAAACAGATTCAGAAAAGACTCCATCTGATAAAGAGCATCATGTATTAACATCTATTGATATGAAAGATGATGCAGGGACCGAACACATATTGACTAAGGAAGATCAGTGGAAAATCTTTGAAGATGCAAAAAGAGAAGTTGATGCCAAGGCACAAGTTGAGGCATCAACTAAGCAACAAGAGAAGGAGGCCAAGGCACAATATGAATTGGTGGTCAAGCAAAAGGAGTTGGAAGATAAGGTCAAGGTTGATGAATTATCTCAACAACAACAACAAAAGGAGCAGGAGCTCAAGATACAAGAAGAGAGAGATAAGTTGATGATGCAGTAGAAGATTCATAACCTTGAAGAGGAAAAGGCCCAACAGAGAAGAGAAAAAGAAGCTATTGAAGATAAGCTCAAGGCACAAGAAGAGGCTTATAGGAAAAGGGAAGAGCAAGAACATTTGAAAAGGGAAAGAGAGACTGCTGAGATTGTTGAATATGAAAAGAAGTCCAAGGAGGCATGGGACTATGTTGAAGAGCTGAAGAAGCAGTGGGATCAAATGTTAGAGAAAAAGAAAGCGGAAAGAGGAATGTTTAAAGTAGGAGCTGGAGGCTAAAAGGCTGCAAGAGCAGAAGGATAAGGAGGAAGCATAAAAGTTAGCATAGGAAAAGGAACAAAGTGATCAACAAAATGTGCAGGAAGTTGATTCTCAATCGGGGCTTACATTGTTACAACCTTTGTCTTCCACTATTGTTGCTTCTTATTCAGCCCAGGCAGCCACTACTCCTATTGCTCCTACTTGGTTAAAAATGGACTTGGAAAGAAAACAAGTTGTTGAACCACAACTGTTGAATTGGGAGGAAATGATGAAAGAAATTGGGAAGGAGAAACCTAAAAAGAAGGCCCGGGTTCTTCACTCTACTAGGCTCACTGATGTTGGAGAGATTGTTGTTGAATGTGCCATACCCATAATGGAGAAGATCCGTGATGATATGCAAATCACTGATTATTAGTTGGGGGCGGTAAATTTGGGAAAGCCTACAAGAAACCAACAAATTAGTTTGATTGATATTGTGGCCTCTTCAACTAAATCCCAGATGATCAAAGATAAACAAAGGAAGGATGATCTTAAGGCTCAATTGGATCAGCTCCATAGGTTTTTGAAAGATGTTTTAAGTCCCATTTCCCAACAAGCTGCTCTTCCTAAATCCCCAGTTTTGTTAACAAAGAAGGAAGCAGATGATTTGGTTCAAATGAAAATCAAGGTAGGAATGATGGATAAATGGTTGGATAAGCTCAACCAAAAGGTTGATGATGTTCTCGTTGAGGGTTCTAAAATTCATAAGGCTACTCTTGAATTGGCAGAGGATCTAGATCAACAGGCCAAGGATCTGGATAAGCAGGATGATGAATACAAGGAATGTGTTAAAAGGCTTGAAGATATCAGAAAAGTGCCCAAGTCCACCTTGCTGGAATATTCAATTCTTGAGCATGGTAATGTAGATTTTGTGGAAAAAACTATGAGCATTGTAATGCCCCTCGGCCTTAATAACCAAGAATGTTGCAATAGTGTATAAAGGTGTAATATTTTTTTTTTTTAAAGTTTAATTATTAAGTTAATTAGTTGCATACATTCATTAGGCTAAGCAACGTTACACTACTTTGAGTTTTCCATAAGTGACTAAAGTATTTCGCATTGCACATAATAAATTATAATATAAACATTTAACATTGCATAACATTGAAATTTCTATTCAAGATAACATAATAAAGTACAAACATGTTTTTCCATACATTGCAATTGATAAGATATACAATACTCATCCATCTGATGAGGTAATTCAATAATGATTACAATTACAATTACATTGTTCACCTCTTATACAATTGAGGGATGTTTTCAAATACAAGTTTACAATATACAAAGTTGAAAGTACACATAAGATTCAAGTGCGAGCTCTCCATCCATGAAGCTCTCGATGCCATGATCAAACTGGGGACCCAACGGAGTAAGGTGCACGTTCCACCCAACCATGTGGTACCCGTAGGTCCACCCCCCATGCTAGGAGATAGTAATAAGGTTACCTAGACCTAATCTACTAACCCTAAACACTAGTACACAACAAACTATTGGTTACATTACTTCCAATTTTGACAATTGATTGAATTACAAATACAAGGTTAAATGTTATTCTAGGTGGAGTGTCATCACAACGTTGCAAAGGTTACCCTAGTGTTTCTTCCTAGGTTTCGGCCCCCAATCCTTGGGTTACCCTGGTAACCTCTTACAAAACCCGGCCCCTATTGTATACTATTGTGGAATCGTATGTCTTTTAAAGGAACAAGACACCTATTTGCCATTCCAGGCCTTCTCAACTTATACTCATGACTGTAGCAGCTCAAGAGTCATAAGTGAGGCAAAAAATCTTGTTAAATGTTTTAGTCTAACTACTGTGTCATTTAATTATCACTGAGTTACTAACTATTTGTAAGTTACCCTGACACCACTTTGTGTGTCGGCCCTTACAAATAGTCACTCCCCTAAACATAACATGGGAATCTATGTTTTTCTTCTAGGGTTTACAAAGTGTACATATAACCATAATCATTATAAAAGACTAAACATGAACATCAAATCATAGATCATAAAACACGTGTCAAACCACCATACAAATTCATGTACACACCCTTAGTTAATACAAGAACTCTACTCAAGTAATCACATTCCCCTTTAATCAATTTGGTCTGGAAGACTTGATCGTTAGAGACTTTCCCAATTTGCCCATTCACAAATTAAAACAATTTAAAGCAAAAATTCATGTCTATTATTTGGATATACTAAATCCATATGTAACAATTTGAAAACAACATATAGATAAATCATCTTAACTAAAAGATCTATTTAAAATCAATTACTGTTTCTTTTTATTTATTTTTCTAATTTTCTCAATTTCACCGTTTATTGTATTCCATAATTTCTCAATATTAATTTAATCATACATCATTTTCTAAAGAAAAATTATAATTTATCTCAAAAATAATTTCCAATTTTTTTTTTTTCCTAACATAATATACCTATATTCATAAAAATATACATTTAATCAAATATGATTCCATATTATATATATATATATTTAACTACAAATTATGTCATCATATAAACAATCGAAATTAAAATTTAATTCATAAATTTACGCATTTTTAAACATTGAAAGGAAACTGCTTTTTTTTAAAGTTTAAATAAAACAAACTTTATACAGGCTCGGCTTCCCTCACAGTCGAAACCCTCGTGGGAGGGCTCGGCCATGGCGGCAGCGCCGACGTTGCCTGTGAAGGTAGCGCCGAGCGCTGTCCTCATGGATGGATCCCTGCAGGGTCGGCCGTAGGGTAAGCCCTCGGCCCTTCTCCAATAAATAAACAAATATTGAATAATTTAATTTCTAAAAATCGCAGAAATTCCTTCCGCATATAAACAAAATTTAAAATAAATAATTCATTTCGTATTGTTTATCACTGTGTAAATTTTAACGCGGATTTCTCTATTTTAGAATGGGACTTTTAATGAAAATCTTCATATACCCTAAACAAAAATATATATATATATACAGATTTTTAGAATAGTGATTAAAATACTGTGAATAATATATTGTGATTGCGCAAATATTATGATAGGGTATCTTTTCTTTTCTAGAAAATAAATTATGAAATGGTTTGTTTACACAAATACCCAAAACTATCAGCTAAATCACAGCAAATTTTCAATACCTTTAACAATTTTCAACAGGAAACTATATTTAAAAAAAAAATTCTTTAAAAAATTCTTTCTTGTGTCATTTAAAGATTTTCTACAATTTAATCAATAAACAATACAGGAAATCACAAACATATCTTTTCTCTATCTCCTTTATGAAAAGAAATAAACAATACCAGAAAAATACCTGATTAACTGTAGGAGAAATCTCTTGCCTATAGAAGAAAGTCTCTTGCCTGTAGCGTGAAATTTCCTCGAAGCTTCTCCAACCAACACAACAAGAACTTCCACCAAGGGATCTTTCACAAATATACAACCCCAGAGGAAATAACAAATCCTCTCAGAAAACAAATTTTTACACAGCAAGAATTTTTGCAAAGCTTTTATAATTTCCCGTGAGGAAATTGAACATCCTCTCTGTTTTTCCCCGAGATCCAAAATATCCTCCGTAACCAATTTTTTTTCCTCAACAACCTCATTAAATGAACTAGACTTGTCGAGAAGTTGCAAATATCTTTTAACAACTTCTCATAATTTTTGTCTCTTTTCGTAATTTGCATGCCTTATTTAATTTATTTAAATTTTTAAAAAATCAATTTCCAATTGCATGCATTTTATTTTATTTTTTATTTTCTAATTTTCCACAATTTATTTTAATTTTCAAATGCAATATAATTTACACACTTAATAATTTAATTTAATTAATTTATTTATTTAATTAAAATAGTTTAATCCTTTTAAGATCAACTATTTAACCAAATAAGCTAATTAATGAATTAAATTATCAAGCAAGTAAACTTCTACCACATTTAAGCATTAATTAAATAACAATAATTTAAAACACAATATTCCAACATTAAAAATTAACCAAATTTGCTTTTCAAACGATTAATCCAAACAAAAATGACAATACAACCTATGACTCAAAACTGAAAATAGACAATGTACTAAAACCAGGGTTATAAACTAGGCTAGGATAAAACCGTGACTACTATCTCCGGGACAACGCAAGCCTGCTGAGTCTTGACACGCTGCACCAAAGTACCTAGGTGAGCTCCGCGGTCATGTACCCGCAAATTCCTGGGCAACCAAACAAATAACGGCATACATATACAACATAAAGCATTAAACAAACACACCGTGCAGAGAAAATCACAGATATCGCAGGGCACTCGCAAGCAAATGATGCGATTCCGTTCTCCACACCAATACACTTCACAGCAAACTGACGAAATAAATAGCTATTAGTCCATCATAACATGTACATAGCAATAATCAACTGAAAGTAAAACATCTAAACTAACTCAAAACATATCAAAAAACAATAATCACCATACAAAGTATCATCATACGTCACAGAATAATCCACTATCACTCAAAACCAGCGATCAAAATATCCAACAAAGTATCATAGGTCTAACAAGATAAAGACAACAGCAGTAAAGCATAAGCATAAACTAAGGGGTACTCAGCGCCATCATAAGGTATAAGTCTAGGGATATTCATGGGCATCAAGAAGAAGTCAGAGAAATGAGCAAGGATTTAAATCAACATATGGTTGAATTAGAGGCAATTGTGGCCATTTTAATTAACCTAGATTCCTCAAACAAAGAAGGCCTATCTTTGGATAAACTAAGGGAAGATGGAGGGGTAGGTTTGAGGAAATTATGCAAAAGGGAGACGATGGGGAGAATCTATTATTAGATCAGTTTATGGATATTAGGGAGGAGATAAGAACTGCTAGAAAGGAGTTAATCAAGTTAAAGGAGATACAAAGGTTGGTTTCTGCAGAATTTGAAAGGATCAGATTTGAAGATGATTGGTTGGATGGACCTGATTTAGGTACTCTTCAACAAGTGTTCTCCAGTTATGACGAGTACATCCTTGAGCATTCAATGCAAGAGTGAACTAACTCTTTTCATCATACTGAATATCTTCTTTTCTCCTCTTTTTGTGGGTTTTGACATAAGCTCAACTCTGAGTTTGATCCGTGGGTTTCACTTTCTTCTTGGAATATCATATTTTTTTTTTTGGTACAAAAGAGTAATCAGCCTTGGAACAAGGGTTCATTAGTCTACTTCTGTGTTCATTTTCGACTCCATTAATTGTGGATCTTGATTGATAATTGAGAAACTTGTGCATGTGGCAACATATATGTATTATTAGGTTCTACTTTGTAAAGGTTGGCTAATTGAAGAAAGATCAGCCACCTGATGATAAAAATAAGAATAGAGATTAGGTCTAGGATTTGTAGTTTTTAGGAGAGATACTCTAAAAGTTGAGTAAAACTTGGTTATTTTATAGTTTTTTGTACATTTTCATGTTATGGTTTTAAAAGTTTGGATTTATTTTGATAAGGTTAATGGTACATAATTAATCCATACGCCATTGATTTTTGTTGTGCTTAAGTGTTTCTTATTTGATGAAAGTCAATAGAAGGAATTGGATTCAAGGTTATATCATTGGGTTATCTGTGGATGAAGTTGTTATCATATTCATTTGATTTGTGTTTAATGATGAGTGAGTGATTTGTTTGAAGTAATTTTAGTAAATGTTGATGGTATTTGAAGTAGTATTATGGGTGTATGTAGTAGCATAGTTTATTCTATGGATTGGATCTTGTTGTAGTTGTGGTTAGGGGGAATAAACACTCATTATTTATATGCATGTTTGGATATGTAAGAATTTTTCTCATGTTTCTTTGATTTGAAGCTTTGATTCATCTTTTTTTCTTTTATTTAAACCCCCCCAAATGTAGACTAATTGATGCTATGCAGTCCTGTTCCTTGTTACCAGCAAAGGCCCTTTGAACATTACAGTTATATCGACCATTGAGTGATATCAGCATAATTGAGAACCAATTACTAGGACCTTGGGAGTTAGGTCACCATGTGTTATCTTTCTCTTTTAGGAGAAATGGAATAGTAATATTTTGTTTAATGTTGTTGTGTTGTTTTGACCCTCAACACGACTCAACTAGAGGCTGCTCAAATGACATATCCTTAGTAATTAGCTTAGCCTTCCCACGTTCTTTAGAAATATGTCCCCTAGTAGAGTCATTAAGATTAACCATCGAATTCTTCTTACCAGCCACAGGGGACCCACCAATACCTGAGTTCTCCCCTTGAATATTTCCTACCACCTTCTTTAGATTAATGTCCTCCACCTTGGCAAGGGCTTTAGGCTTCTTACTAGCGTAACCCACACCACCCTCAAGACCCTTCAACTTACGCTAAGCACGCGGAGTTTTGAAGGAAGACGACTTAACATCACCCGTCGAAGGAGTATAAATGATGAATTATGTTACTCTTAAATATAATTATAATTAATGTAATAAAAATATATATTTTATTTTTTTATAGTTATATAAAGGGTAACTTTATATTTTACTCTCAAGCAAAATATTAATTGGATATATGAAATCTTATTGTAAGATTACATGATTAATTTTCTATTTATCTTATATATTCTTTCGTTAAGTGTATAATCACTTCTCTATAATTTACCTTATATTATTCAATTAAGTGTACAACCATATTCCTCTAAATTCTATCCTATGACCTCCCTTATAATGTGACATGTGAACTCGTTCATTAGATGATATGTTTGCACATTATATAGCATGAAATAGATTTAAGGAGGTTTAGATAGTTCACTTTAATATAATTAGTGTGGGGTAAGGGAATGGGATATTTTTGTGGGGTTACAAGAAGATTCTTTTTTCTCTTTTACCTTGTATACTATTTAATTAAGTGTACAACCATACTTCTCTAAAATTTAGTATGTAAGTACTTTTATAATTGGATATTTTTATAAATATGATAATATGGATATTTGAAAATGATCAATTGTTGACTTTTAACATAGTTATTTATAATTAATATTCTTTATTTAGAATCACAATGTAAATATGTTAAATCTTATAATTAAAAATAAAATTTTAATATATATATGTGTGTATTTATATTTTGATATATATATCTGTGTGTGTGATAAAATAATATTATTAATTTAATTGTATGTTTATGTATTATAAATGAATAAACACACCCTCGCATAAATATCTAGAGATTTATTATATAAATGAAGTGATCAATAAAATATTTATTTTAGTTATATGAGTCGTGTCAAAAATTAGTCGGAATAATGTATTGAAATAAATATGAAAAATAACTAAATCAATTTAGATAAAATTCCAATATAAGCGTGTTGTGATAAATTCTTTTAAATAATTTGTCAGTATAAAAAGTTAGGACTTTGATTTAGAATCTAGAAAATTAACTATGTTTTATTCATTCTAGGTCGCTTTATGACTAAAAAAGTGATCTACATAATTGTGGATCTAACTTGGGCTCACATATGCAATATTTTACTACTTATATCTAATCTCAATTAAACTTTGGCATTAAATTTTTAGTTCACCTTGATGTTTTTAATCTATTTTAGCTAACTAGTGGTGTTTAGTAACACTTCTAGGAAATTTGATAAGTATGATTTTTTTCATAATCAAGCTCCTAGTTACTAATTTAAGAACTTTTGGAAAATATTAAATATAATAAGTATATCTAGTCATAATATAGTAATCATGATCTATTTTTTTTGGGTGAATGTATCTTAAATGCTCTTACCAAATGATTTGAAATGAAATAGGATTATTCCTTAAATACAACTCCAAAGGTGGTAAGTGGAAAATTTTCCACTTCTAGTTGGTACAAAATGGCTAGTTAGAAGGGTTAGGTCAAACCCAAACCTTCTAATTCTTATTTAGATTTGACCTAGTTCTAGTCAACATCAAATATCACCCATGTTCTAGTCAACATTATGATAAATGTTGCAAGTTAGAATCACCCTTTTGATATTCATAGACATCTAGAATAGTGATAAAATTTCCTTATGTCCATTTTCCATACCTTTGAACATTGAAATCATGTATATTCTTATGCAAAGATGAGGAAATTGATTGAAAATTTGTTGAAACAATGGCCTAGAGATGGCATGTCAATCATTAAGTTGTGTAATAATAATTGTTGCAACAAATTTGGGTATGGGCAAAGTGTCATTTTATCCTTTGGATCCATACGAATTTTCATAAAGAATGATTTTTGGATTCCATTGGATTTAATATGGTAGTTGCAAGGCCAAATTAAGTCATTAATGGAGCGTCGATTCATCTAGGAGGGTAGGTGGGGTTTGCAATGAAAAATGGTGAGTATCAAACTATCATGGATCAAAGGAAACTTGTACCACATGCCAAGGATCATATTTTTGGAGAATGAGGGGTCAGGGGTGATTAGGAAGTCATGCAAAAATGGATGGGAAAGGGGAAGGCTAACAACAGAACCCCAACAAAGAAAAGGCTCTCAAAATTCAAGATCGGGGTGTTGATAATACCTATATAGAGATACTAAGCTAAGGGATGGCCGAAATTCTAACTTGAATAAGTTGTATAGAGAAAATCGATGAATTTTATGCTTTTGAGGTTGAATTAAATAGGTTGCATGTTTAAGGAATGACCAAAAATCCAACTTTAGAGGACTTATAATTTTTTTTGGGAACAATGGATCGGGGATTCGATAGTGAAGATGTAGTGAAATGAGTACTAAGGCATGGATAGAGGAGGAATTTTTTAAAGTTTGATCTTGATACAAAGGATGTAGATTTTTATAGATTTTTGGGATTTGGGGATTAGGAAGAACTTACATCCAACACTGATGGAAGGGTATCAGGGTATGGGAAATTTTGATACTCCAAAAATTGTAAAGGGACCTAGAGGGGAAATGCATTTTTTTAGGAAAGGCATGCCAAGGATGAAAAGTTCAACAAGATGTGATGCTTTGAAACACCAAAGGACAACACAATTTTTTTTACAAGGGAGGAGTGGGTTTTCAAGACTTGTAGGGAGAGTATGCAATGGACTTCTTCAGAAGTCCAAAACTTTGAAAAAATACAAAACATAAGGAATGACATTGGAAATGGCCTTGAATTAGGATTTTCATGAATTTTTGCAACCTTTGACACTAAGAGGACCCATTTAGGATGTCTTATATTGATTATCAACAATGGTTCAACTATGACTAAGAAACACAAAATTAAAGGGGCTTAAGAATTTTTTTCATTATAAATTTTAGTCCCAATAGGCTCTAATTGGGGTCATGTGTCTTTTGCAAGCATAGTGAGAATCCAAATCTTTGGGGATATACCAAAAATGAGGAACTATAAGGAGCGTGGATGATTTACACTTTGTCATGACAAATAAGGGTCATGGTTACATAAATAAAATAGTATATACAAGAAAAAAAAAGACCAAGCAAGACATAATATGTACACTTGGAAAACAACATACAACCAATGACATGGATGCATATAGGATGAATACATTGTTGGAGATTAGTTTTGTCATTGATGTGAATAGGGAGATTGTTGGAGATTGTTGTACTATGTTGTCTTTAGTGTTGTCATTTATGTACACCTATGTCAAGCTCTACTATGGTTGTGATGAGAAGGTACTTGTGGTGTTGAGCAGGTGTTGTTGATGTAGTTGGTTCACTTGGTTTCCAAGCACTTATGAGAAAATTTGAATAGAGAGTGTACAAGGTGGCAATTTGTGTTCTTCATTGTGCTTTGCATTTCTTCATGGTTGAAGATGTGCTTGTGTGATTTGGATGAGATGGTCAAAGGTGTTCAGAGGTGTCATATGCAAATTTTCAGGTTCTGGATTACGTAGTAGTGGATGTGTTTCCTGTGAAGAAGGTTGTCTAGGAGAAATGGAATTGCTTCACATTTCTCCACGTTGAGGTTTCTTGTCTTATAGATTTGGGAACATGCTAATATTTTTTGTATCTAACTTCCCCTAGAGTTTTGAGTGTTTAGTGAGTTGTATGTCTGTGGTAGTGTGGCTGGTTGCATAGGATGATAGTATTCTTAGTTTCAAGTGGTTGTGGTGGTGTTGTTTAATATTCTGATGGTGTTGGAATATTTTGGTATGTTTTGTGATGTTTTTACATGGTTTTAAATATGTTTTCAAACCTGATGAAGAGTGAATTGATTTTTTTGGTAGTGTTAATGCAGGTTTGGCCAACTTGGCATGTTAGCATTAAGTTGTGGATGTTCTTTGTGCATTGTGGAAGCGTGGTGTTTCATTTTGGTATAGATTTGGGTCTTGGTTAACCCTAAGTGTGGTCCTCCTTCACTTCTTTCCACTGTAGAAGTGTTTGGTGTTGACCTATTTGGTGATTGTATGTTTGGGGTACATATGTTTCATTGAGGTTGACCTAAGATGTTGTTTGAGGTCGCATATGGTATACAATCAAGGTTAATTTTTGGAGATGTGTGTGGTGTGTTGTGTGATTTAAAATGATGTGAATTTGATCAAGTGTTGAGACCTAAGTGTGAGCTTAAATGCCTAAGGCTACTGGAAGTAGTGAATAAAAGGTATCTACATCTTTAGTGTACTTGATGTTGTTGGAGGCAGTGAACTAAAGTTTGCGGATGGTGTAGAGTTCTTGTGGTGGATATTCCTGTTGCTCTAAGGTGGTGAAACTCCTTCTAATAGTCTTATTTTATCTTCTTCTATTTTAGATAGTGAGTCCTTTGGGAAATGAGCCCTTGATAGTGGTCCATTCTTTTCTTTTGGGTAGTGAGCCCTTTTGACAGTGAGCCTTTTGTAATCAGTGTTGCTATTCATATATATATGAGTTAATCCTCACTGTGGTTTTTACTTGATTAGGGTTTTCTACATAAATTTGGTGTTCTATGGTGTATGGTTGTGAATGTGTTTACATTTCATTAGTTTACATTCATGTTGATGCATAATAAGGGTATGAAGATTAATGAGTGTTTTAATGTTTTAATGTAAAATTGATTCACCCCCCTCTCAATTATCTTGTGTGTCTAACAATTGGTATCAGAGCTATGGTTCCTTGGAAGAAGCTTAACTACTTCAGGTAGATTTGATGGAATGCAAGAATGGTATCAAAGTTCTTATGTTTTATGGATCAAACTGCGCTTTTGTTGAACACCCAAAATATTGAGAGGGGGGTGAATCAATATTCCTCTAAACCAATTAAACACAACCCATCTAATTAATTGAATAGAAATAACTACAATGAAGAATGAAAGCATGAATACAACCATAAAATCACATGACACATTAACACCAATATTTTCATGTGGAAATTTTCAAAAATGGAAAAACCACAGTTAGGGTTAGCTCACAATATATTATATCTAGATATTATAAGATATTACAAAGGCTCACTTTAGGATGCATTGTCCAAAAAAGGAGCTCACAACTCACTGAGTAAGAACAAAGAAGGGTTGGCAACACTTCCTAATTGAACTGATACAATAACATCTATCATATGCCAGATTACAGTTCGATTGAGGTAGAAAAATGATCTCCACACTATTTGAATTGATACTCTTCTCTATTCACAATCTGCTTAACATTGCATCACACACATGTAGGTGAATCACCATACATGTCATAGTTCGCATATGATCTTCTCTTCCTACCACATTCACATATCATATATTCCTTTTGCAGTCTTTTACACACACCTCTTTCTGCTCTCTTGCACACTTTAAACTTCAATTAGGTCGGCCTAATTTGAAGTAACACACAAAAATTAAACATTTCATCTTTAAAGCATTTCATCCACACTTAGAACCTAAGATCAAAATACAATTTTCATCAAGATAGGTCGATATGGACCTAACTATAAATCCTACACAAGATATAGTTGCCCAATTATTCTCCACAAAACATTAATCATGTTAGGAAGGCCCAAAATAGACCTAAACACAAATTCTTCAAGAGATCATGTAATCTCATCAATCGTGTGATCTCAAAACTCAATCTCTCATCGAATTCTCATTCAACCAAAATTCATTAGCTTATCTTCATCATCACAAGACAAAATAATTATTCGTGAAGAAGTGCAGAATCTCCTACACTGGTACATCGTTCAAAAGATATCTGTGATATATAAAGCCACATACTGTCATTCATATCTTTTTGAAAACTATACAAAATGTGAAAAAAACTTGAATTTTGCTCCATCTGATGGACTAAATTTTTTAGTTATGATTATAGAAGATTATACCAATGTGTGATGAAGAACAGACCCAAAAATTGACGCATTGGACCACAACACTAACAAAGGAAACACTTAGCCAAATTCTTGATAAACCATGCTTTTTGGATCAACTGGTACTGTACAAAGGTAACCAAAAATACTTCCCCACTATTCTAGGATGATCATAACAATGTTGAAATCAATGAAAACACTAGATCAACCAATGTATGTACACTTCATTCTCATGTTGCTAGACTGCATCATCAATGACATACTTCCAAACTTCCAACAATCTCCCCCATTGTCATTGATGGCAACATGCATATCAAAAACATTTTTGATGACTTGATTCAAAACTTGTCTCCCCCTTACACATATAAACTTGTCTCTCCAAAAGGTTTTCCAACCATCTTTCCCAAAATGTAACTATTACTTCCAAGTGCTTTGACAATTTTTTTTTTCCATTATCTCTCCCCCTTTGACATCAATGAAAAAGGTCGTGCAGAGGCTCAATATGCTTCCCTTAGAAATATATATGTTGACTCCCCCAAAAAAAGAATCTTTTATGCAAAAACTTAGTAATGTGCATAAAGGTAAGACTTATCAACATGAAGATGTAGATCCTTTGAGCTTCTTTAGAGTATCTTTCCAAGTAAATTTTCCTTCTTCCCAAAACATTTTTTTTGCTACAAGAGTCATGCACTATAATTCAAGTTCTATTAGAGACTCTTCTCCTTCTTCCATAGTGTTGGGGTTAAGGTTTATTTCTAAGAGTTTATCTGCACTGGAAATGGCACTAGACATAGGAGTATGCTTTATCTTCACTAGATCCCTTAATGTCACATATTGTTTGATTTTTTCTTTCCTCTAATTCTATAGGGAAAAGAAAATTTCATGCAACTGTATAATGCTAGTCCATTTCTAATTGTTCTTGTCTCTTGTTAAATCATAAATATATGCTTCACCACCTATTTGATTTTCAATTGAGTTCATTGCATCCTTTATACTCCATGTTATGTTTGGGCACTTCAAGTAGTATGATAGTAAGTTATGTGCTTCTTCTTCACAAGTTTGAGTATCCTTCAATCTCTTCATAGCTTTGTGATGTGCATATGTACATTTCCTTTTGATATCCTCTAGAATCTTCTTTGCAGTCCTTGCTTTTGGTCCACTTCTAGCTTGTACTTTTAATTTGGAGACATGTGATTTCAACGAATCAACCAAGTTTTTGAATTTTTCTATAGTAGATAATGATGAATTAATGCTTGTTTTGAGGGTTACTTCTTGTAAAGCTTTCATGGCTTCATCCATGTCTTGTGCACTTATGGTTTTGATTCTGATTTCATTCTCATGTTGAGCATCATCTATGTGCATCCTTCCTTTTTCTGTGTTAGTATCTTCCTTTATTGTAACTTCTTGCTTAATTTCAATTAGAGGAATGACAATGCTCTTCCTTTTCTTACCTATTCTCTTCGAACTGCTAGAGGCTTCAATTCTAGTCTTGTCTTCTAATCCTAATATATTAAGGTCTTTAGGGCTTCTCAAAAAGAACTTCTGCATAATGAACAACTTCTTCCTTAGTTACTTCATAGTCCAACTCATAAATCCAAATAGTTCTAGGCTCAATTACTTCCATGAAGAAAAAGTTAGTAGAAACAAATAAATTAATTTTAGTCATCCTCATCTGAAAGATTCCAAAGGATGTCGCAAGAGCTTCATCTTGAGCATCTGAACCACTAAGATTTCTCATATAATTTGTTATCTAATGTGCAACTATTTTTGTACTTTTCCACTCCACTTTCCCAATTATTGGTACTTCCTTCATGAAGTAGAAAAGCAAACAAATTATCAAAGTACCATACTTGAATGCATGTTTTTTTGTTCTTTTTTATTTTCTTCAGGTTCTTCATCAAATGTTGTTAGAGTAACTCACATAGGTCATAATCAGTTCCATTTTCAATCATGTTATGTGCAATGTGAATGGTAGTGGTAGAGACTATATAGTCATTATTTGGTCGATAGATTTTGTGTCCAATAAGCATTGTAGCATATCAGATGGTCAGATTCCTAATTGTGTTCAAGATGAATTCCTTTTCTTCAAGAGTAGCACCTATCTTCTCCATTAAGTCCTTGACCTTGATAGTTTTTTATTTTTGAAACTAGTCCAGAGGACCACAAACCAATTACATCCTTAATAGCTTCCTTAGTTATTGAGTACTCACAATCAATCCAATGGATTCACCATGAATTCTACTTAATACCATTTTGATGTACTTCTTTTTAACTTCAAACAACGAAAACTTCCACCACACATCCAATTTCCTTTCACTTAGGGTTTTGTATTATGGTTTTAAGGTATCATCATTTCCTTCCAATTCTCTTGTCCATAGAACATATAATTCATTATTGGAAACTTCTTCTATTTTCTCGTGAATGTATGCATTGATATCCTCAGTCGGTAAAACTCCTTGAAGGGAGTGCAAGAAAATGCACTCATGGGATCTTCCAATAGAACTTTCCAAGAATGCCTCTTAAATTTAGGTTGCAATCTCTCTAGGACATTTATAGCCTTGGGTCCTTCCATTTTATTTAAAATTCTTTCAAATAAGAATTCTGGAAAACTAGGAGTATGCAAAATACCTCTTAAACTTGCTTGGTGAAAATTAGGGTTTTGATGATCAACCGCCGGGGATGTGTCAAATCCTTCTACTTCTTCTTCACTTTACTTCTCCTTTGCATGCATATAATGAAATGAAAATTTCTTCTTAGGAATGCTTTTAACTCCTTGATTTGACCCATTTTAGCAATAAATGCTTCAGATAAAAAACTAGTAAACTTTGAAACCTTGTATGCACAGTCAACTTTCAGAAGCTTCATAAACTTTCACATAAAAATATTTTCTCTTGCAATTTTCATCAATAAATCTACAATATTCTTCTCCATCTTGTCTCTTCATGTCAATCCATGACACATCATATCAACAAGGGGGCTATATGATTTTCAATAAAGCTCCCCTTAAGCAATAGCTCTAGGATTAGTTACTAGAGGAAAAATATACATCGGAGATAGGTATAGATTCTCCCTTGTCCTCAGTTTCTTCTTTCTTTCTCCATAATTTTCTTCATTTCCTTCTTTACTTCATTCAAATCAACTTTTTTGACTGGTTCATCCCTTTTTGTAGGCTCATTATTTCTTATGTTCTTGTTTCTGCAAGATTTTGCAATATGTCTGGATTTGTTGCAATTATAGCATACAACCTCTTTCTGACCAATCTAACCTCCATTTAATCTTGTTCTACAATGGTTATCCTTATTCCCAAATACATTACATGCATAACAGTAGCCATTGAATGATCTAGTAGTATTAAATCTATTCATCATTTGACTTCTACACTCAACAACTCTATGTCCAATTTTCTTGCATACAAAACATTGTCCAGAAAAGGCTCCAACATTTTGATTCATTCTACCTCTACATTTTATAGCCTTATGTCCAAATTGATTGCATGAAAATAAAACACCATTAAAATATGGGTATCTTTGAGCATTTGGTTGTCTAATAGGAAGCCTTCCAACATTTCTTCTCTAATTTTTAAACTTGCTACATTTCCTATTGCCTTCAATTTTTTTAGATTTACTAATATTAGATGTCTGGTCTACTTTAGAGCTTTCTCCTCTTTCAAGTCCCAAACCACCTTTATCTTTAGATGCTTTCTGTCCAACAATTAACTCATCAAGCATTGTAGAACTTGTCTTAAATTTTTCCTCATGAATTCTTACTTTCTCCAAATCCGCTCTCACATTTATCACTTCTTGTTCAAGTCTAGTGCATTCATTAGTCTTGCTTTGTATTGCTACATTCAGAAAATCCTCAATTTTCTTCTTTTCTTCCACTTGTATTTTCATTTTGGTGATGTATTCATTTGCTTTCTTCATTTTTTCATTAACTTCTTTATGTCTTTCTCTGAATTTCTTGATTTTCTCTCTCATCTTCTTGATACATTCATTTGCTTCTTTTAGATTTTCCTTTAGATATCCATTCTCATTTTCAATTTTTTAAGATCTTCAAGTGCAGCTTTGAGTTTTTCATCCTTGTCTAACATACAGTCTTTTTCTGTGTATTCAATTGTAAAAATGTCTTCCAGGGGAGTAGGGTACTTCCTGTCAGCCATATGTTCAAACTCCAAGATCTTCCCAAATAAGTCATGCTCCTTCTAGGGAAACAAGCTTTTATACCAATTGTTGAACACCTGGAATACTGAGAGGGGGGGTGATTCAATATTCCTCTAAACCAATTAAACACAACTCATCCAATTAATTGAATAGAAATAACTATAATGAAGAATGAAAGTATGAATACAACCAAAAAATCACATGACACATGAACACCAATATTTTTACATGGAAAACCCAAATAGGGAAAAAACATGGTGAAGGTTAGCTCACATTATATTATATTTGGATATAAGATATTGCAAAGGCTCACTACCAGGACGCATTGTCTAGAAAAGAGATCACAACTTACTGAGTAAGAATAAAGAAGGGTTGGCAACATTGCATAATTGAACTGATACAATAGCATCTATCATATGCTAGATTACAGTTCCATTGAGGTACAAAAATGATCTTCACACTATCTAAATTGATACTCTGCTCTATTCACAATCTGCTTAACACTGCATCACACACATGTAGGTGAATCACCATACATGTCATAGTTTGCATACAATCTGCTCTTTTCTACCACATTCACATATCATATATTCATTTTGCATTCTTCTATACACACAACTCTTTCTACCCTCTTGCAAACTTTAAACTTTGGTGACGATCTCATATATATACCCACATCAGGTGAAACTTCAATTAGATCGGCCTAATTCAAAGTAACACACAAAAAATAAACATGTCATCCTTAAGGCATTTCATCCACACTTAGTGCCTAAGATCAAAATACAATTTACATCAAGATAGGTTGGCATGGACCTAAATATAAATCCCACATAAGATAGAGTTTCTCAATTATTCTCCACAAAACATCAATCATGTTAGGTCGGCCCAAAATAGACCTAAACACAAAGTCTTCAAGATCTCATGTAATCTCATCAATTGTGTGATCTCAAAACTCAATCTCTCATCAAATTCTCATTCAATCGAAATTCATTGGCTTATATTCATCATCGCAAGATAAAATAATCATTCACAAAGAAGTGCATAATCTCCCACACTGGTCACTGTTCAAAAGATAACTGCAATATATAGAGCCACATATTGTCATTCATATCTTTTTGAAAACTATACAAAATGTCACAAAAATTGAATCTTGCTCCATCTGATAGATTCAAAATTTTAGTTATGATTGTATAAGATTATACCAATGTTCAATGAAGTGTGGACCCAAAAACTAATGCAATGGACCACAACATTGACAAAGGAAACACTTAGCCAAATTCTTGATAAACCATACTTTTCAGATCAACTGGCACTATACAAAGGTCACCAAAAATACTTCCCCACTATTCTAGGATGATCATAACAATGTTGAAATCAATGAAAAAAATGGATCAACTAATGTATGTACACTTCATGCTCATGTTGCTATACTGCATCATCAATGATAGACTTCCAAACTTCCAACAACTTTTTAGAAATCCAGGATGGAAGCCTTTTTGTCTCATTAGGGTTTGGTGTTTGGAAGTAAAATGAAACTGGATACACTATGTCTAATCCTCCTGCAGAAAGTGATGATGAGATTAGGGGTTATGAGAATAATGGAAAAGCAAGGGATTCTATCTTGAGTGGGCTTTCTAATTCAAAACTTGTGAAGGTGATAAGCCTCAAAACTAGTAAAGAGATCTGGACAAAGTTGTAGAGAATTTATGAAGGAGATGATAAGGTCAAGCAAGTAAAGATAAAAAATTTGAAATCCAAATTTAAAACCCTAAGGATGTTAGAAGATGAAGATATTGCATGCTACATGCTCAAAGTGGATAAAATTGTCAATTCCATCAATAGTCTTGGTGGAAAACTAAAGGAAAGTGAAGTTGTGTAAAAAGGTATTGAGAACTCTCCCTAAATCTTATAGTGCTAAATTTTTTGCTATTGAGGAAGCTTAGAATTTGGATTAATATTCTAGAGATCAAATGTTTGGTGCTTTAACTATTTTTGACTTAATATAGTTTGACCAAGATGTTCCAAGGAAAGAAACTACTTTTAAAGTCAATAAGAAATATGATGAATTTGATCCGGATGATCTTGATGAGGTGGAAGCAAATTTTGTAAGGAGATTGAAAAAGAGCACTGGAAAATACAAAGATAAGTTACCCTTCAAGTGTTTCAATTGTGGAAAGATAGGTCATTATGCTTCTAAATGTCCAATCAAAGTTCCAAATGACAAACATAAAGATCATAAAGGTAAATCTATCAAGAAAAGTTATCATGTCAAAGAAGATAGTGTTGTATCTAATGACGAGGAATCAGACTAACAAGATGATGGAAGTGATGAATGCTTATTCATGGATTTGAATGTTGGAACTAATTCTACTGATCCTAAAAGATATGTGAAGGAAATTGCATCAAAAATAGGTCACAATATTGAAGGAACTATGTTGATTGCTTTCATGCAAGAGAGGAGAGAAACTACTGGATAATTGATAGTGGATACTAAAATCATATGAAAAGTGATAAGTGTAAGTTTGTTAAGCTTGAAAAGTGTGATGGTGGTATTTTTAAGTTTGGTGATGATACATCTACTAAGATTTGTGGAAAAGGTTCATTTGGTTTTGATGGAAAACATAAGATAGATGATGTTCTTTATGCCAAGGGTCTTTGGCATAATCTTCTTAGTGTATGACACATTTATAGTTGTGAGAGATCTTCCAAGAATTACAAAGCCTATCAATGCATTTTGCATGGAGTCTTAGTTTGGAAAGCATACAAAGAAGAGGTTTAGAACTAAGGAATATTCTACTATAGGACCTTTGGAGTTGGTGCATACAAACCTATTTAGACCTACCAGAACAAGAAGCTCTAAAGGTGACATGTATTTTATGTTATTGATAGATGATTATTCCAAAATGACTTGGGTAACATTTCTCAATAAAAATAAGAATCCCTAGATAATTTTAAAGCATTTAAGTCTATGGTTGAGAATGAAATAGATTTGAAAATAAAATGTTTGAGGTTTGATAGAGGTGGTGAGTTCACCTCCAATGAGTTTAATAGTTTTTGTGAAGATCATGGGATAAAAAGGTATTTATTATCTCCTAGGACTGATTAGCAAAATGGAGTTGTGGAAATAAAGAACATGATAGTTCAAGAAGCAACAATAACCATGATGAAGGAAGAAAATTTATTAGAAGTTTATTGGAAAGAAGCTACTCATACTACAGTGTACAATCTTAATAGAGGACAAGCACGAGTGAATAATTCAAAGACCCCTTATGAACTATGGTATGTAAAACCTCCTACTATGAAATATTGTAGACTATTTGGAAACAAATATTATATCAAGAGAGATGAAGAGAACTTAGGAAATTTTGATGCAAGATCAGATGAAGGAATCTTCCTTGAATACTCTACAAAGAGCAAGGCATACATATGCTACAAAAAAAGGTTAAATAAGATAGTTGAAAGTGCAAGTGTTAAAGTGGATGAAGAATCACATAAAAGCTCAGTTTTGATAGAAGGATATGAATCAAATGAACCTCTCTGTAGAGAAGAAGAAAAATAAGAAGAGAAATAGAAATAGATGATAGTGGAAGAGGAAGAAGCTCTAGAAAATAATCCTAAGATTCCTAAATATGTGCAGAGGAATCATTCTAAAGATAAAATAATTGGAGATAAGAGCAAAGGTGTGTTGATAAGAAGAAGAGCTACTATGGAAAAGGAATGAGTAATATTTTGTTTACTTTATGAGATAGAGCCTAAAACAGTAACTAAGGCATGCAAGGATGAGAATTGGATCAAATCTATGGAACAATAACTAAGGGAGATTAAGAAGAATAAGACACGGTAAATGGTCCCAAGAACAAAAAACAAGAATGTGATAGGAACTAGATGGGTTTTGAGGAACAAGTTAAATGAGAATGAAGAATTTATCAAAAATAAGGCTAGAATTGTGTGTAAGGGTTACTCTCAAGTGGAAGGAATAGATTTTGAAGATAATTTTCCTCCAATAGCAAGAATAGGATCCATTAGTATGTTTTTTTATTTTGTAGCACATAAATACTTCAAAGTATATCAGATGGATGTCAAGTCTGTATTTTTGAATGGTGAGTTAGAAGAAGAGGTGTACATTGAACAACCAAAAGGTTTCCAGTTATCAAAAGATTTTGATATGGTGTACAGGTTGAAGAAAGATTTATATGGACTAAAATAGGATCCCAAAGCTTGGTATGCAAGATTGGTTAAGTACTTATTGCAATAGAGATTCAAAAAGGGTAGCACAGATAGCAATCTTTACTTCAAGGTTGAGAGAGATCAAATCCTAATTGTGGTTGTGCATGTTGATGACATAATCTTTGGAGGAAATGAGGAAATGTGTAAAATGTTTACAGAGGAGATGCAAAATGAGTTTGAAATATCAATGTTTGGGGAGATGAATTTCTTACTTGGGCTACAAATTAGTCAATCTGATAAAGGTATATTCATCTCACAATCAAAGTATGTTAAGGAAATGTTAAAGAAATTTGGAATGGAGGACTCCAAACTAGTATGTATTCCCATAGTTACTAGTTGTAAGTTGAGCAAAAATGGTGAATATCCTAAGACAAATTAGAGCAAGTACATATCCATGATTGGTGAATTGTTATATCTAACTGCTACTAGACTAGATATCATGCATGCAATATGTCTTGTGGAAATATTTCAAGAAGATCCTAGAGAGTCACATGTGGCAGTAGTCAAAAGGATATTTAGATATTTGAAAGGCACTCTGGAATTTGGTCTATGGTATCCTATGGATAATAATTTCTCTTTGAATGCTTATACAGATGCAAATTAGGAAATTTCTATAGATGAAAATAGAAAGTACAAGTGGAGGTGATTTCTTTCTTGGAAACATATTGGTTTCTTGGTTGAGTAAGAAGCATGATTCAATATTACTATCTATTGTAGAGGTAGAATATTTTGTAGCAACATCTTACTACACACAGGTATTGTGGATGAAGCAGACATTGAAGGATATCAAAGTATCGTATGATGAATGTATTCCTATCTTGTGTGATAATACAAGTGCTATCAACATTTCAAAAAATCTGGTAATGTATTCAAGGACAAAGTATATCTCTATTCGATATCACTTTCTATGAAGTGGAAAATTGAATTGATATCAAAACAATGATTAGTAATCAGGAAAAATCAAAACAATGGAAGATAAAATACCACTTACAAAATGAAAGTGAATGCATACAAGGGTTAGAAATCAAGATAAACAATGAAAACAATTCAAATATAAAACCAACCAATGTGCAAACCCAGCCTTCCATTTTCATGGTGATGGGATGTTCGATTGCTTGATCATAAAGCTCTCATGGTTGCAAAATCATGAAGATTGATGTCCTAGATGAAGATATTTGCTCAAATTCTCATGATATTGCTATGCTCAAGTGCTCTCAAATGCGAGCTCAAATGATCTAGGTAATGTAATAATGAAGAGGGCATGAATGTTTTATAGTTTTTCATGTTTGAATCAATGGTTGAGATTGATCCTCAAGACCCATAAATTTGAGTGAATCAAGGAAGATGAGGGATCAAGATAAAATTGAACTCAAATATCTCCACAATTTTAGGAAAATTGGTTGAGGATATTTGAAATGGAGGGTGAAGATTAGATCAAGAAATGGAGGGATACGAATGAATGAGAGGAATGAGATATTTTGACAAAGAATATTCCAAGGGAATATTCCTTTGAGAGGGAAATTAGAACAATTAAATAATTCAAGATTATTTAATTATGAAGGATTAGGATATTCTTTATTAAAAAGGAATATTTCAAATGAATAGGATGGGAATTAGATAATTAAATAATTCAAGAATATTTAATCATAGGACTTTAGAGGAAAATTAGATTAAATGGCTAATTAAATGATTAAAATTATTCAATTAGGGGAGATTAGAGAAAATTAATGAAATAAGATGAATTAATTAAATAGTTCAAAATTACTTAATTAACATAGGAAATAAAGTGAAATGATAGAAAATGTTGTTAAAAGGGAAATTAGTAATGCAAATGATGAAAATTATGCGAATATAGTGATCGAGGATGAATATGACGAAAATGTAGGATTAATGACGTGTGATAGAAATTAGGCAATTTTGCATGTCTACACTTTCTAAGAAAGAAAGTTGCAAAGAATGAAGTGAAGTTGGAGTATGTGCCTACAAAGGATCAAATAGCAGACATTTTCACAAAGGCTCTTCCAAAAGAAACATTTAAGTATCTCAAGAAAAAGCTAGGGGTTATTACCCCTCCTTATTTCAACTAGATGAATAATTTGGTGCATTTTTCTAGGAGAGCTATTCAAGATACATTCTTGGTCCTGGACTGATGGAGGCTACCTCTTAGGGGGAGTAGCTAGTGGTGTCTTTGGTTGGTGTAGTTAGGGGGAGCATATCTTGTGCCCCTAAGGGGGAGAGAGAGTAGTGAAGAGAGTTGCTTGTAGATGTTTCCTAAAGTGGTGAATGCAGGTATTTCCCTTTTCCATTGATGTCAAAAGGGGAGAGAGTGCAATCTGAAAAACTTGGAGAGTGAAGTTTGAAAAACACAAGGAAAGAATTGATGTAAAAGGGAGAGAGAAGCCTAAAAAACATAATAAAGGGGAGAAAGAAAGAAGTTTGAAATGTAAGAAATGTCAAAGTAAGGGGGAGTGTTTCTTGATGTAGGGTTTCTTTTGTTGTTAATGGTTTTTCAGAGCTGGTGTTGCCATCAATGACAATGGGGGGATCATTGGAGATTGGTGTTGTCATTGATGTGAATAGGGAGATTGTTGCACTATGTTTCCTTTAGCATTGTCATTGATGTAAAACTATGTCAACCTCTAGTGTGGTTGTTATGAGAAGGTACTTGTGGTGTTGAGCAGGTGTTGTTGATGTAGTTGGTTCACTTGGTTTCCAAGTTCTTTTGAGAAAATTTAAATAAAGAGTGTACAAGGTGGCAAAGTTGTGTTATGCATTGTGCTCCACATTTCTTCATGGTTGAAGATGTGCTTATGCGGTTTGGATGATATGATCAGAGGTGTTCAAAGGTGTCATAACTAGAGTTTTAGGTTTTGGATCACACGGTAGTAGAAGATGTGTCTGACAGTGTGTTGCATGTGAAGAAGGTTATCTAGGAGAAATGGAATTGCTTCGCATTTCTCTGTGTTGAGGTTTATGGTCTTGTGGATTTGGGAACATGATAATATTGTTTTTTATCTACCTTCCCTTGGAGTGTTGAGTGTTCAGTTGTTCCACAAGGTTTTTTAGTGAGTTGTATGTCGATGGCAGTGTGCCTAGTTGCACATGATGATAGTATTCTCAGTTTCAAGTGATTGCAACAGTGTTTCTGAATATTTCGATGGTCTTGGAATATTATAGTATGTTGTGTGATGTTACTATGTGGTTTTTAGGATGTTTTTAGACCTAACGAAGAGTGAATTGATTGTTTGGTAGCGCTAATGAAGGTTTGGCCAACTTGGCATGTTAGTGTTACTTACGGATGAGATTCATGCATTGTGGAAGCATGGTGTTATATTTTGGTATATATTTGGGTCTTGGTCAACCCTTAGTGTGGTCTACCTTCACTTCTTTCCACCGTAGACATGTTTTGTGTTGACCTATTTGGTGATTGCACATTTGAGGTACATATGTTTCATTGAGGCCGATCTAAGAAGTTGTTTGAGGTCGTGAATGATATATAATCAAGGTTAATTGCTGGAGATGTGATTGGCGTATTGTGTGATGCAAATGATGTGAATGTGATCAAGTGGTGAGACCTAAGTGTAATCTTAAATGCCTAAGGCTATCAAAAGTAATGAGTAGAAGGTGTCTACATCTTCAGTGTACTTGAAGTTGTTGGAGGCAGTGAACTGAAGGTTGTGGATGGTGTAGAGTTATTGTGGTGGATCTTCCTATTGGTCTAAGGTAGTGAACCTCCTTGTAATAGTCTTATTTTATCTTCTTCTATTCTAAACAATGAGTCCTTTGGGTAGTGAGCCCTTAGCAGCGAGCCATTCTTTTCTTCTAAGTAGTGAGCCCTTTCGGTAGTAAGCCTTTTGTAATGAGTGTTGTTATTCATATATATGTGAGTTAATCCTCATCATGGTTTTTCCCTGATTAGGATTTTCCATGTAAATCTGGTGTTTTATGGTGTATGGTTATGAATGTGTTTATGTTTCATTAGTTTACATTCATGTTGATGTATAATAAGGATTTGAAGATTAATGAGGGTGAAATGTTTTAATGTACAACTAATTCAACCCCCCTCCTCTCAGTTGTCCCATGTATCTAATATACATTGCTACAAATAAAACTTGATACATTTGCAAGTCAAACCCTACAAAGAATACCTATGGCACATGGTCATAGACAAGTTGCTAAAGAACACTCAACACTATCAAAGACAAGCCTTCCTTCAAGCTAAAACTATTTTCTTCACTTGACTGCATCAAATATGGGCTTCTTCTCACATACATCAACTTATGATTGCCTCCAAAAGAGTGAAAGATAGCTCCATAATTAACCTTACCATTGAAATTCAACCACAAAAATACATGTATGAACCATGCCATGATATATCATCAAATTCCAAAGAAGTTAGGGGCACAAATTGAAAAATAAGGTCAACCTCAACAAAAACACAAACTTCATGATATCTACTAACCTCATCAAGTAAATTGAAGAAAAAATAAAATGCTTCTAACTCACATTAAAAAGAAAAATATACTTGACTACAACCTTTCTAAACACAAGGAAGGAAATAATAGTGTATCTCACATTAAAAGGCATCAAGATCATGTATACTATCAAGTTGTGCTACAACATACTAACATTCTCTTTGAGTAATTCAAAGCCACTCCAATTAATTATACAACTACCATTCAATAAGTGTACTTTTCCAAATAGGGAATTCAAAGCATTCTACTTGTATTTGTGGTTTCTAACAATGCATCAGCAAGACCCGTTGCCTGGATCTTAAATCACTCACCCTGGAGTATTTGATGTTATTTAGCCAAAAATTCCTACTACAAATAAATGGCTCCTTCTTCTTTGATCAATCATATGTTATAATAAAATGGGACTTGCTATAAGGGCTCAAATAACTAGTAAATTTAAGGTGTGATTCATTCCTGATAGTTTGGGGTGTGGGTACATTGTCCCGCACAACAGTTATTTGAACCATTAAAATGTGGCACGTGGCATCCGCCAACTATCATAAAGAATATTTTACACTAATTCAAGGCTTTGACTTCATCAACAACACTTTTACTTCATACTCCAACGCAAACACTTTACATATGTCGATGCTATCAGCTTCTTTCCAAAATATCGAAATAAGGAACATCTATTGGGACTGGGATTAACTTGCAAACTCAAAATTGTAAACAAAGTAAAATATCCATCACATTTCCAGTTTCTGGTATCCAATTCTTCATCTTCTCACTCATGACTTGGGCTTCAAGATTATTTCTCTTCCTTTCTTCAACTAGTACTCTCAGAAAGCATTTAATACTTGATGCATATGTTCTTTCGAAACCCCTTGTATTTCCCTCCAAGTGAATTTGAGCCTAGTATATTCTTCAGATATCTAGAGTATGATACCATTCTTTTGTACTTTATTTGCTTCATATTTAGCTATAGTGTTCCTACAATGTATAATTTCATCAATGACATTCCACATTAACAGTTGAACAAGATCTCTATTTATTCTTTCTAGCCATTCCTTGAAGGCTTTAGCTTATTTTCCTTCCTGTCCTAATGTCTAGAGATCACAACCTTGATGTGCGAGCGTTTCAATAAATTCTCAATTTTCATCAATCAATTTTTTGCATTCTATAGTGACCTTTTCGAATCCTTCAATGCATTATATTAACATGTCACATTCCCATTTCAATTATTTCTTCCATTTTTTTGGTGATGGAAGTTCTTGCTCTAATATTACATCACCTTGTATTAACTCTTGGATATTTAATTGTATGAGAATTTCAATGTTTCGCCTTTCTTCAATAACTTGTTCCTGGCGAAATCTACATTCATTTTCAAATCTTTTTGATTTCTCTGAACAACGATATGCTTCCCTATGCTTCCCTATTGCATATGTAATGAATTCTTCCCCTTGCTTTACCCAGTACTCAATCCATTCTTCAAACATATTCATTTTGTGGTGAATTGTTGCAATTGCATCGACTTGTTCTTGTGACATCAATACTGGATGTTGGGGCAATTCAACTTGTGCTTGACCGGATAAAGTTAATGACTTTATAAAATGCTCCAAAGTAGCAACCCATTCTTTCACCTCTCTTTTCTTCTGTTTATATTTCTGCACTCTAGCAATAGTAGTGTTCAAATTCACTTTTATTTCCTCTAACTCTTGCTTCCAAGATGAGTATCCAAGGTTAATACTTGTTATCTTGTACTCCTTAGGCGTTATTTCATGTCTGTCTTTATCAATTATTGGAGTAGCTATCTAAATGGTCTTGTTACCATCTGCATTTCTTTGTATGACATGTTTTGTTTTTGCTCTACTCGTAGGTTTAGGAGTGCCTACTTCTTGTATAAAACTATTAAGATTCAAAGGAAATACTTCTACTTCAATTGGGGAAGCCAATTCCCTGATCAACCCATTAGGTGTATCATCATCTTGCTTTACCTTTGTAACATTTCTTTGTTCTTGCTTGCCATTTGATTTTGGAACTTCTTCTCTTTGACCTGTCACATCTTCTGAAATGAGAATTTCTTCAATGATTTCTGGCATAGATTCATGATTAGTAGGGTTTTGCACTGTCTCCTCTATTTGAAGACTTATATTTTCCTATCTATCTATATTTTCAACTTCAACTCTCTGAACATTACTTTCTTTATTCTCTGCTACATCAGGATTTTCCTCATTTTTAATTCTGTCACCTGAAAACTGTGTAGCTTCCTCTTCTTCAATTTTAATTTCAACTTCAACATGGCCTTTCTCTGGTTCTTTGAAGACCTGTGACTGTACATTAACATTTGAAACATTCTCGAGCAAAGGCTTGGAATCAAAAGTATTTTCACCAATTCTTTCATCAATAGGGTCGTGCATTGCAGTCTCCCTTGTTTCCATCTCAAGTACATTAGGGTTTCCCGCCTCTGAGGCAAGTGTTTCTTGTATAAACTCTTCTTCTTCAACATTTATAGGGTTAGAACTTGTATCCTGAATCTCTTCTGTTACTGGATGTACCATGGGTTTGTCTTTAGACTTCTTTTCTTTCACTTTATCCCACAGAACACCCCATTTGTCCATCTATTCTTTAATTATAGCTTCATCTTCTTCAGAAATTTACTCCAAAACCACAAGAGTTCCTCCCAATGCTTGTTTCATACTAGCCATGTTAACAGAAGGGGGAGACGTAAACAATGTTGCAACCCTTTAAGATGTAGACCTAGTTTGTGCACCAACATTTTTTGTTACTCCTACTTCTTCATCAATAATCACTTTAGTTCTTGGTTTCGCTATAGAGGAAGATGTACCTTTAGGTCTTACTATTGATTTATCTTCACCTATTTTTGCATCTTTCTATTTATCAAATGGTTTCATGGGAATTTGTTGTCTTGAAATTTCAAGGGTTCTTTCTTTAATTCTTATACTTGGAGCCACCTTACTAGTTTTCCTTCTCTTCTTAGTAGGCTTTCCACTCTCAAATGTTGTTTCATCTCTTTGCTTCCTCCTTTTATCTCCTGAGAATGTGGGCACGATTCCTCTTTCTCTCAAATCCTTACAAAAATCATCAATGTAGTGTTGAGTATATACTAAGACTGGTTTGGTGAACTCATCAATTGATGTCATATCTTCATCATCAAAGCCTGGGTCTAGGATGGGTTCATCATATACCCTGTCTTCATTATAGAACTTGTTCAACACTTGGCCATCATCCTCTTCCAATTGATCTAGAATTTCATGAAGCTTGAGAATCTGGGAAGATTCTAGAGACAATCTTTCATATTTTCTTCTTCTTATTACGTGCTCATCTTCACAATTAAGCCAATAATCTTATAAATGTGGCACATGATCACGATAACCAGCTATATTCTTGGCAATATTTCCTTCAATATCATAATATATCCTCTGGAGTGGGAACTCTTCAAAATGGTATATTCTTAATTCTTCTTCACACAAGTCAGTCACTTTGATTGCATTACACTTATAATTTCCTATTGCAATGGGAAATTTAAAAGAAGTCTTCTTGCGAGCATGGCTATAAAGAGCCTGACACAGTTTCAACTGTCTCACCAATTCTAATAAAACAATTTTATCTGTTGGGTACTTGGGCAATGTGAATGGATGTCCATAAAATCCCTCCACTCTAATGTATGATTAAGTAGGGAATTGTATGTACCAGCCTCCTATTGGTTGAATGACACGTTGTGCTTCTAGGGATAATCTTTTGGATTTATCACCTTCCATTATTCTGACCAATTTTATCAAGAACAAATCATTGAATTTCCTGTAATCATCTTTATATCCATGGATGGTGATCTGGGGTAGATGTGCATATATCAAACTATTTCCCACCTTTGTGCCCAAAGGACCAATTTGTTTCAACCCTTATTTGCTGGCCCTCATGGTACAAGAGTAAATAACATATGACAAAATATAAAAGCACTTGGTTTTGGGAAATGTTGTTATCTGTTCATATAATCTATAATATTTCCCTAATGCAATTACACGGGACCTTCCATCAGGCTAGATATTACTAGAATCATCTAGGGTTCAAATTTGCTCGCATCTCTTAAACCAACTACCCTGCTTAACAGAGATATAATATCTTGCATTTCTTGTTTGAACATAGACCTCTGAATTACCTTGGTTTGTGGTGTAATTGGCTCTTGGCACCATTGGGTACTCATAATTTCTCGATTGCGCTCTTTAGCATTTTGATATGCCTTGCCCTTGGCTTTCATACCAACATTGTACATTTGTGTGTAAATGGGGAGACCAAATGTGTATATGATTCCTTTCTATGAGAGGTCTGCATAAATTCTCCCTTCTTTCTCAACAACCCTTTTGGTTGGGTTGTAGTAATTCATACATTGCATAACTAATTCAGGGGCCTCCATTGTTGGTGGAAACCTTCCTGCCAAAAGTAACCCATTTGCCACAACATTCTTGGTACATTAAAAAGCATTTTCTTTTAATACCCGTGAACGGATATCAATATTAGAAGACCATCCCATATGAGTGTCTATAACCACTACATTGATTGGTATGACTTGTGAATTGCAGTATTTAAATTCATCTTCTGGCCTTGCGTTAGAAGTACTCATTTTCTCTAGTGTGTTCTGCATTTTCTAGAATGTGTGTCTTGTGTGCGAGTTAGGGTTAAATTTAACCAAAACTTACAATTTATAAAATTTTTAATTCATTTTCAATTAAATTCAGAAAGTCAGAGAATAATCAACATTTCAATTTCTAAATGGAAATATCATTATCAAGATCTTTCAACTTGAAAATCACTTAATATAATATCATTTATCTAAAAACATACCTGGTTTTGGTTGATAATGATGATCTTTCAGAATGCAACTTCAAAACTCTTGGTAGCTGTATTTTGGTTTCTCAAATTTTACCTCTCCTTGCACGCCCATGTTGTTTCATTCTTTCAATGTCTTTTGCAAATTCGCAATATGACACGAAGTGGGGTGTTACAAAAGCAATTGCATGCTTGAGGTGGTGCCAAGTACATAGGTATTTCACTACCTTCATTAATTACCTATTATTTTACATTAATTCCTTGAATAAAGGTGCAATTATTATGGATTAGGGTCCAAATCATGAACACCTAGATTTTTGCGCAGGCTCACTACTAGAGGAGAAAGACGGTGCAATGATTATATGTGGCAATCAGATGTCATGCTGATTCTCTATAAGGTATAGGTAATTAAAGATACATGATCAATTGGTGATAATTGGGATTGAGGCTTTCTAGTATTGACTTTAAAAAGAAACATCGGGATTCAGGAATTAACCTCTAAGCTTTGGAAAGAGAAAATTGAAACAAGAGAAGAGACCAGAAACCAAGTCCAAGAGAGAGATTAAAAAAATTTAAAACAGACTCTCTGGTTTCTGATTTTTGAGTAAGAAAAGAAAAGGAAATAATAAAATACCAGACTCTGATAAAAAGGAAACTACCAAGATTGACGTCTCTGGTCAATGAAATACCGAGTGGAGCTAGGACCAAATGAAGATACAAATTTCCTTGGTGCAATTGTAGGACTCCGGGATTCCGGTTTCTGGTAATATGTTGAACTTTATTAAAAAACTGAAACACCAAATTTGAGAAATAAAAGGATAAAGCAAAAAGACCAAGCGAAATTGAAAGAGAGATCAATAACCAACCAAGACGTAGAATGACGCCAAAGAAAACAAAAGAAAAAAAGGAACAGAGGAAAGGAAAAAATAAGGGGTCCACATTTTTCCAAGGGGAAAAATGGGGCATGTTGTGAGACCACACAACACCTAGTTCCTCAAATTTCCTCTTGATTTCAAGATCACCTAGGTAGTCTAATGTGTCATATCTATTATTAAAATAAGACATGTGACATCCATCTTCTTCTTCAATCACTGGAAGAAAATTTTTCAATGGTATCATTGAATCACTCTTTACATGAGGAAGAAACTAAGTCTTGTACCAAATATATAGGTTCTCATATGCATTCACATGATCACCATCTTCATATTATTTAAGGGAAAGTTCTTCAAATTGAAAATCAACAACTATGCTAACATTTAACTTGGTAATTTTATCATCAAGTATAGCCACTTCTATGCTATCCTCACACTAACAAAAATCAATAGGCTCAATATCAAAATTAGGGACAAAAGAGGGTAATACATCAAACAAAAAAATATTTTCTTGTTCATTATTTATATCACAAGTATGGGCACACTCTATACAATCAAATTCAAAAGTTGATCCATTTGATTGTTCAATTGTACACCTCTTCATCTTTTCCCACACATTGCACTTTCAATGGTAAGGGTCGAATCAATTATGTCTCATCATTTAAATTTTCTCCTTTTAAAACTTCATTTTCATGAGCTATTGGCACCTCACTCTTTTTCATTATCCACTACTACATAGTAGCACTACCTTTATCTGTTACCATATTGGTAACATTGTTGTTCCTAGTCTTATTATCTACCCATTGTGATTTCTTATTTTACCAATATAAATCACATTTTTTGATCAATAATCGCTTTTGACTGGAGCTTTGAACCAGTGAGGCCACAATTTGTGGGGGACCTCATCCCCATGTTTGTCTGGTATATTCACCAGTCCAACCTCCTCTGCCACCTGCTTCCTTCACTATTCCTCTCTCCTACCCCCTTTCCTTCTCTTCTTTCTCACCTTTGAACTCCCTTCCTTGCACTTCTTTCTCCACTCTGTACTCCTCTGTACCCCATACTTCACTCCCAGCCACCTACCAACCCCTTACTCCACATCTGCCTCCCCCTTCTATTCTTCACTTCTTCCATCCTCTGATATCTCCATCTCCCATCCTCCGGTCTTCCTATCCCATCCTCCCAACTCCTGTCTCTCCATTTTGTTGTTTCTTCCAGCACACCTTCTGCTTGCTGGCTTCTTTGTGTTCCCATCTGATGGCACAATTGTTTCCTCCTTCTGCTAGTTCCACCACGTCCTCTGTTTGCTAGCTCAGCCTCCACCTTCCTCCAACATGCACACACCCATTTTTCCTCTGCTACTGGGTGATCAAACATCAGATGTCGGTCCCACCATAGGTACTTGGCCTTCCTTCTTCACTCGCAACCTTCCATCCCATCGTTCACAGTGAGACTAGAACACATGACCACCATTTCCACACAGTGTTGCAATTGCCATTGCACTGTGGGGTGAACGCCCCAATATAAATCACATTTGATCTAGCAACAATATCATTATTTAGTGCAAGTACATATTCATCTCTTAATTGATATTATTGCTTACTTGCACCACTATTGCATATGGATGAGTTTTTGTGTCTTCGTATGGTGTCTTAGACTATTGGAGTGGTATAAATTCCCTTACAGGTTGTATGTTGTGATCATGCCACTCATACTTGTAAGGAATCTAAGGTAGCGGAACAACTTCCTACACGAATCTTGAGAGGAGAATAATGCAAAACTTTTACAGATCTTTAACAGTTACAAAAACTTAAACATAAATAAACATAAACATCATGCATACCATGACACAGTGATTTACATGGGGAAAACCCTTTCGAGAGAAAAACCCCACACTCCAAAATCTGCCCATTATATTATTTAGTAAATCACAAAGATTACAATATACTTGCAGAGCAAGCTTCTCATAGGAGTATCACCACTAGTGATCAAGAAACAACACAACTATTATCAGACTCTTAGAATACATCACCATCTCTCTATCATAGTTGTAATACAAAGCCATCATAAAATTGAGTTACATTCTAGGGCAAGACAGGCCAACAAAATATCCACCATTAGATCTAAAACCTAATAATTAACGGTCTAGATTTACATTGTATCATTTGTTTAATGTATGTCAACCATTTTAGTAGTTTCCTAAAAAAATTAACAAAATGTTGTTTACATGCATCCCACTCCTCCACCTTGATGCCATTATATATTACACCTATTAATGTAACTAGGAAATATATATATATATATATGCTAGTGGCACCCCTAATTGTGCATTTGCAGATTTTATAATTGAAGGAATGAATTTTAAAGCAAGGTTGACCTCCTTCTAGAAGTCGTACCTTGTCCTTGCTGCCTTGGAATTTAAGTTGGGCTATTTTGGAGTTTTGGTGCTTGGAAAATGGTTGTCTCTAAGTCACCTAGCATTAGAGATGTTATGTTTTCAGCTACATTGGAGTTAGTGAAGTGTTGTAGGAGTTTTGAGGGTTTTGGTACTGTTTTTACTTGCTGGTTAAGAGATTTCATTTGCTATATATATATATAATTGCAAGGTTGAGACACATTTTCTCAAAAAATCTCCCACTTGTCAAACACCTTGCAAGAGCAAAAAGAGGGAGTAAACATTGTCTCTTAATTGCTAAGGGTTGAAAGGCTCATAATCTCTGAACACCATCTAAACTTCTTTTTGCTCATAGGATTAGTTAAATAATCAAGAACATTCCTCAAAGTCTCTACCATAACCAACTTCACCCTCACATCTTTGACCATATCTCTAACAAAATGATACTGTACATTAGTGTGCTTGGTCCTGGCATGAAATGTTGGGTTCTTGGATAGACATATCGCATTTTGACTATAGCAATAAATTGTCACTACACCTTTTTTATTCCAATATCTGAACACAATCTCTTAAGCCAAATGTCTTCTTTACAAGCATGAGTAGCTACCATACAATCTACTTCAGCAGTGGAAAAAACAACCACATCTTGTCGCTTACTCATCCAACTAATTGCACCACCAAATAAAGTAAACACATAAGAACTAGTGGATTGTCTACTATCAACATCACCTACCCAATTTGAATCCACATAACCATGAATATAAAGGGAAATCTCATTTTTAGTCATATTACTATGATAACATAAGGAATAATCTGAGGTACTTGCCAAATATCTGAAGACCCTTTTAATTTCATCCTAATGAACTCTACCAAGATTAGACATATATCTGGAAAGAACTCCCATTGCTTGGGTAATGTCTGGTCTAGTACAAACCATAACATACATCAAACTTCCAACTGCACTCTGGTAAGGCACTCTACTCATGTCTTCCATCTCTGATGGAGATGTTGGACAATTTAAAATAGATAACTTTGTTCCAATGGAAAGGGGAACACATAATGGTCTACAATACTGCATGTTAAATCTTTGTAAAATTGAATTGACATACTTACTTTGGCCAAGCCATAGCTTTCTGTTCACTCTATCTCTTTTAATTTCCATCCCAAGAATGTGTCTAGCTACACCAAGATCTTACATTTCAAATTTAGCATCAAGTTTAGATTTCAGTTCTAAAGTCATACCTTTCCCTTTGCCAATAAATAACATATCATCAACATATAATGCAATAAACAGGAAATGATCACCATCAATTTTATAATAAACACAGTGACTTGATTTAGAATGCTCAAATACCAAACTCAACACATATATATCAAATTTCTAGTACCACATCCTAAGACTTTGTTTTAGGCCATACAAATATTTCTTCAATTTGCAAACCAATTTACTTTTACCTTTCACACGTAGTGCTCTAGCTATGGCATATAAATATCCTCCTCTAAATCACCATGAAGGAATGAATTTTTCACATCCATTTGCTCAGCCTCTAAATAATAAGCAACAACAATAGAAAGAAAAAATCTAATGGATGTCATTTTTGCAACAAGAGATAATATCTCACCATAATCAACACCCTCAACTTGAGAGTAACCTTTTGCAACCAACCTTACTTTGTACTTCTCAATACCTCCATCTAAACCAATCTTTTTCTTGAACACCCATTTGCAACCAACAGGTTTTCATTCTTTAGGCAATGGTATAAGATCCCATGTATCATTCTTTTAAAAAGATGCCATTTCTTCATCCATAGCAATCTTCCAGGATTCTGCATCATTTATACCTAGTGCCTCTTCTACAGATCTGGGTTCATCCATGTTAGTATTCAAAGAAAAAATACATCTCCAATCATCAAGTGAATACCTTTTAGGTGGTTGTCTATGTCTTGTGGACCTACAAACATGTTGAGTTGGAGGTTCTTCCTCTTTTGAAGATCTAGAGCTAGATGAGCTCTCCTCAACTTTTTATATATCCTTGGGCCTCGATTCAACTTTCTCAAGTATAGAAGGAAATTGAAATCACATCTTGTTTTCTTTGTTTTGGCTGCAATGTAACAGAAGAAGGCTTAGTTTCTCTAAAAATAACACTTCTACTATATATTACCTTTTGTGCAACAGGTTCCCAAAGCTTGTATCCCTTCACACCATAACTATATTCGATGAAGATACATTTCACAACCTTGTTCTCCAAATTTGTTCGCTTCTCCTTTGGCACATGTGCATATGCCTCACAACCAAAAAATCTAAGATGTCTTAATGAAGGCTTGCGACTCGACCATGCCTCTATAGGAGTCTTATCAACAAGAGTTGATGTAGGAGACCTATTAATCAGGTAATAGGTAATGATAAAAGCTTCAGCCCAAAACCTTTATTCTAGGCCAACACCACTCAACATACTCCTAGCCTTCTCCATCAGTGTCCTGATCATTCATTCTGCAACTCCATTATGTTGTGGAGAATACAAAGTTGTCTTCTGTCTATGAATACCACAATCTTTACAAAATCTATCAAAATCATTATAGAAAAATTCACCGCCATTATCAGTCCTCAAACATTTTATTTTCTTTCCAGTTTGCAACTCAACCATTGCTTTACATTCTTTAAATTGACTGAAAACTTCAGATTTACTCTTTAGAAAATATACCCATGTCCTTCTACTATAATCATCAATAAATGAAACATAATATGTGGATTTACCAATTGAAGGAACATCTATTGGACTAAACACATCAGAACAAATAAGATCCAACACACCACAAGATTTATAATAACTCGAGTAAAATTGAACGCGGTTTTGTTTTCCATAAATGCAATGCTCACAAAAATCAAATTCAAGATCACAATCATACAAACCTTCAACAAGACTTTTATTTTTCAAGGTCCTTAGACCCTTTTCTCCAATGTGGCCAAGTATCTGGTGCCATAACATAGTTTTCTTTGTAGATAACTTTGTTTTAGAAGAAAGAGCACCCTTGGGTACCCAAAATCTATGACCTTCTATTGAAGGTGAAACCCTCACTTCTTCCATAGACTTTCTTTTCACAAAAGTACTATTGCACTTAACAGTGCATGCATCAAGCTTATACAATGCACCATATCTAACACCTCTAGCAATCACCATAAAACCTTTAACCATCTTTCATCTTGCATCAGAAAATACTACCTGCACACCCACATCTATTAGTTTTCCTATAGATAATAAATTTTCTGCTAATCCAGGGATATGCAACACACCATTAATCCTTTTTATTCTGCCGTCAAGAAACCTGATTTTTACTTTACCATGACCAACAATGTCTAAATGAAAATCATCACCCAAGTACACCTTTCCTCCATCAAATTCTTCTTATTCAAAAAACCAATCTCTATTAAAGTTCATATGGAAAGATGCACCTGATTCAATTAACCATGCATCATTACCTACACGAGTTGCCAAAGTTGTAATCAATGTGTCACCATCTTCCTTCTCAGACTCAGAATCAAAATCAATTTTCTTATTTTTCTTCTTCTTTTCTTCTTTTCATTCCTTACAAACATTTCTAGGGTTACCATAGTTCCAACAAATAACTTTGGACTTTCCAAGAGATTTAGGTCTCCCCCTAGACTTGGATTTGTCACACTTCTCATTCTTCTTGCCTTTTTCCTTAGGTATTCCATGAACATTTAGGGACTCCTTGGTAGTAACAGATACCTTCCTCCTAATCTCTTCTGAAATAAAATAACCCAACACATCTTCAGTCTATTAAATAATAGAAGTACTCCCAATAGCCATAACAAGAGAATCCCACAAATCAAGCAAAGAACAAAACAAGATCTCACATTTCTCCTCCCCATCCATTTTGACACAAACTGATGCCAATTGATCCACTAGCATATTGAATGCTTCTAGGTGGTCTGTGATTTGTCCACCCTCTTCCATTCTCAAGGAATACAACTTCTTCCTTAAGAAAATCTTGTTCACTAAAGATTTGGCTTGATACATCTCACCAAGCTTCTTCCATAGTTTCTGTGTAGACGTCTCCTCATGGACATTAATTACAATAGAGTCTTCCAAGCACAATATGATTAGACCCTTGGCTTTATAGTCCATAACATCATATTGAGCAGCTTGAGTAGGATCTGCATGCCTTGAAACATTCTCATCAATAACATCCCATAGATCTAGATCTATCAATAGATCCTCCATCTTCAACTTCCACATTTCAAAATTATTTCTAGAAAATTTATCCACCTCTATTCTCCCCAATGAACTTTCCATCTAAAAATTACTACAACAAGATCACAAAGTATCTTCTGCACAAGCTCCCACTCAAATATGGATTAGTTCAAAAAACCCAACAACCCACAACTAAAACCAAAGGTGATCAAACTTTGATACCACTTGTAAGGAAGCTAAGCTATTAGAACAACTTCCTACACTAATCTTGAGAGGAGAACAATGCAAAAATTTTACAGATCTTTAATAGTTACATAAACTTAAAAAAAAATAAACATAAATATCATGAATACCATGACACAGTGATTTATGTGGGGAAAACCATTTTAGGAGAAAAACCCCACACTCCAAAAGCCGCCCAATATATTATTCAATAAATCACAAAGATTACAATATACTTACAAAGCAAGCTTCTCACAGGAGTATCACCACCAAAGATCAAGAGACAACATGACTGCTATTAGACTCTCAAAGTACATCACCGTCTCTCTACTACATCTGTAATACATCACCCTCATAAAATAGAGTTACATTCTAGGGCAAGATAGGCCAACAAAATATCCACCATTAGATCTAAAACCTAATAATTAACGATATGGATTTACATTGTATCATTTATTTAATGTATGTTGACCATTTTAGTAGTTTCCTGAAAAAAATTAACAAAAAATTGTTTACACACATCCCACTCCTCCCCCTTGATTCCATTGTATATTACACCTATCGGTGAACTAGGAAATATATATATATATATATATATATATATATATATATATCATATCAAAAATAAGGTCTTTATATAATTTCAATGTTGAGACACATTTTCCCAACAATACTAAAGTGGAATAGTATTACGATCATCATGAAACTCAGGTTTAGTTGCATCATATTCATTATACTCATCATATCCATCCATGGAGTTGTATCTTAATGCATCATATTGATCATCCTTATTATAATTGTATTGAGAATGATCCTCCTCATAAGAAATATCTTTCTCTCTACTTGTTGAGAGGGAATTTGGATTCTTGAGGGTGACAAGTTGAACCTTTTATTATAACACTATAAGAAGTTGTTATTCCCTTTCAAGGTGATATAACACATCTTCTTCATACTCAATTTTTCCTTAGAATGATATATTGAGAAGAGGATGATATTATCTAGTATCATGTATTTTTACCTCTTGATGTCTCATACCAGCATTCTATATATTATAAGGTTGATCTCAATCTCTTCCACTAGTAGTTATATCATCCATTTACATTTGAGTACCCTTATCATTAGAATTTTCCTTAAGATCATCGTAAGGGAACTCATTATTTTTATCATTAGAAGATACTTGATGTATTAAAATATTTTCATTTGAGTCTCTAACAGTTCAAGGTGTGCTTGACATTTTTTAATTTAACATTTATATGATATGCGGGGAGAAGGGGGATATTGGCTAGCAATTTCATGATTCCTATTGTGAAAATATTGCATACACATATCAATAATTTTATCCATATTCTTTCTACCAATAACCATATCATCACCTTTAATATGAGCCTCATGGGATTCAAATACTATCAAAATATTGAACACCTCTTCTTTGAGAAAGCATATCATGTTCTTCTATTCATCTCCATATTTATATGTTACAATGGGAGAAAGGGAATGATGGCCATCAAGATATGTTATTTACATGATGGATGCCTTTTTCACTAGTTGAAGTTATATTTTATCATTTCTCTTATTTGTACTTAGCGTGTCATCTTCTCTCCATCACAAAGAATTTTAATCTAATTGCTAATTCTAGGTTGATTGAATAGAGTCACCATTGTTCACTTAAGAAGAGACAAATATTTTCCCAACAATTTAAACTTCAAGCATGAATCAAGAAATATTTCCCTATTAATTTTTTGTACCAATCTATTGGTGTGATTTGAAAGGAAATCAAGCTCACCTAAAAAAAATGCAAATATAAAACTTTTTGTTATTGAGGTTTTGAAAATGAGTCCAATTTCCTACATATCAACAATTCCTGATCAATCAAAAGCAATGACTAATCCATCCTCAACAATGGCACCAAAAATGTTAGGTCCCAAAATTTCTCTCCAAAATCCTAGAGTATTTTCCCACCTTCAAGACCAAGAGTTTATCTTCAAAAAGGTGAATAGGAGATCATTAAGAGAATAGTTAAAAGTTAACATATGAGGGTGGGAAATATTTCCTACTTTGGTCTTATCTTAAACCTAGGAGGGTATTCTTAGATGTATGCTTGAATAGGAACTTAAATCAAACATAATAAAAAATATACAATCCACAATAGCCATAGCCATACCCCAATAACTATCAATAAGTTAAGTTTAACTAGTTGTAATAACTTCTCTATAACTGATTCAAATACTTTTCTCATGCATCTTAAGATGAAAATAGTAATGTAATTCCTTGAATTTTTTTTCAAATTCATTTAACATTAATAAATAATGAACATGTTGTAAATGATTCATTGATAATGTAATGTAATTTCTTTTCACCAAAAAATTATCCTTGGTTGTAATATTGTATCATAAACAAAATAATGCCAATCTAATTATACTTCATATACTACTAGTAAATTCTTTTGATAATTTTTTATGGGTGTGGAAGGTCAAGATTTATATTACCAATGCCTTATTGGGTAATAGACTTACATCCGACCATACCAAGTAAATAACTATCAATAAAAACAAGGGTATGATGTAAAATAAACACTTATACTTAATAATCCTTCTTTAAATTCACTAATATTCATCTACATTAGGTAAAATATCATCACATATATTGAGTATGCGAGAGGGCCTTGCTAGTGTAAATAGGGTTATTTCATATCTAGTTTGCATATCGCCCTTTATAGGTTGACCCATTCACACTAGCTAAGTCTCTACTTAGGGAATTTTAGATTTTTGTCACTTCATGTGGTTGAGACACATGTACTCACCTTTTGAGACACCTATTGCATGCACACTTTACACATGCTCCCACATTTGTTATGTGAGCTCACATGTGTTGTACCTTTCAAGGGGTAGTTAGAGTTTCATTCCTACCTTCTCATCTCCTCATCCTTTCCTATATATGCAAGGCTCTCATTGTATTTTTACACACTCTCATTTTATATGATAGATAGGTTGGTTTATCCATTCTCATGTGCTCTCTATTACTTTGTATATCCTATTTTTTTAATTAATCTTGTAGGTAGATCATGTTATTGCTTAGCATTCATGGCTTGATTCATGTTGGAATTCTATCCAAAGCTATTGGCAATATTGCATGGTATTAGAGCCATTATAGAGTTTAGGTGTTGATTTGTTTATTTGCTAAGTTATTTTTCAAAAAAAATTGCATGCATACTTTGGTAGCCTTTTTTGTATCAAATTCGCATCTTCTATACATCATATAAGAAAAATATTTCTAAGTTTTGTTCACAACAATTAAAAATCATCTAGGTATTTGTTAGTTTTAGCATATAGTAAGTAGATCTTGCTAAAAATACTATCAAAATAGCATGACACATTCATTTCCCTATAGGCCAAAGTTTGAATTTACATCACAATTTCATCTTTTGCACATTGGAAAGAAAAATGATTTCTTGGTTTTGATCAAAACATCAAAAAAAAATTATGGGTATTTGTTAATTTTTTGCATAAAACAAGTGGATTTTTCAAAAACTAAATAAAAAGTGTCCCAGGCCTTTGTTGATAAAAAACAAAATATTATAATAACTTTTGATCGGTAACTTGAAATCGAGTGTTGCTTTCTTCAAAAGTTCATATTTTTTCATTTATGACCCACTAGATCTACTTGCATTGTAAAAAGAACTAAATTCTAAAATACCAAAATTTGGGGGGAAACTGAATATTGAATCAAGGTAGGGCTATATTGTATTGTGTCATGTGCACTTACACATTTCCTTCACTTTATTTTTTCTTTGGATTTTATAATTCAATTGATCATGTCTCTTGCACTAAATTCCTTTCATTTGAGTTTTATTTTTAACCATCCTAATAAATATAAAATTAATAGTGTAGATATTATAGGAAGAAAAGGTTTACAATATAATAATGTATGCATCATAAAATTTATGAAATGATGCAACTTCCCCTCGATCATGGTATAATATTATTTGATCATTTAGTTCCAAAATATGAAAAAAATCATCTAAATTCACTCAAAAATCTTATGAGACATCCACCTCATTTGGGGATGAACAATGTAGCCCCATGGCTTGCATTTAGATCTCATCTCCACCACCACCTGTTGCTACTTCAAAGTTTTGTGTTGTTTTCTTAAGAACTTCTAGTGATTCCTTGTAGCAAGATATTTATATCACTTTTCTAGAACAATGGGACACATTTCTACTTGAGATATCTTTCTTGTTTCTAGAGTTCCACATTTTAGATCTTGATGATAGTATTGAGGACACATGTCTTCTCTTTGATGACATTTGCATTATTATATAATTAAATGTGGATTCACTAAGGGATTCCATAAATTATTTGTGCAATACTTCATGGGGGATTTATATTATAGCCACATGGCATGTATTGACATTCCACACATTACTTCTTTGGCTATTTTTCTACATCAACCTTCACATAGAGAATTTGAGAAATTTTTAGAGATTAAAAAATTATCTTTGGAGCACGTGTATAATTCAAAGATATACATCTTACTTCCTACATATTCTTATTTAGAATGGGAAGTCATCATGCACACATTTGTGGTTTTGTTTCTTCCCCAAGGGAGAAATATTGTTCAACGATCATGTACCATCTTCAACATCCAGTGTTGAGAATCTACCATCACTACATACATAATTTTGAGGGGAGGATGCATGGTTTCTCTTCTCATCTTAGTTTTGGGAAGGATCGTTTCCTTTCATGGAGTTTTTTCTTTCTCACATTGTGTGGGGGAGGTCATATGGAACTTATCTCTTTTCTTTTATATGGAGTGGATCATTATTGTACATTGTGCTAGAAGTGGTCCTTTAGGGTTCATCATGAGTCCTTCTATCTTCCTCACTTGTACATTTTCATTGAATTATTCCTCTTTTGGAGACGAGTTTTATTTCCCATTGGGTTTTATTATTTACTCTATTTATGAGAATTTTTTACATGAGTACCTAACATGGCCTAGTAGTTAGGAATCATAATATTTGGATACATTACTCTTTAAGTTGTACTTAGGGGTTGTTAGTGTAACTAAGGCTATTTCATATCTAGTTTGCATATCACCCTTTCTAGGTTGACCCATTCACACTAGCTAATTCTCTACTTAGGGACTTTTAGATTTTTGTATCACTTCTGTGGTTGAGACACATGCACTAACCTTTTGAGACACCTATTGCATGCACACTACACATGCTCACACACTTATCATGTGATCTCACTTGTATTGCAACTTTGGAGGGGTAGTCAAAGTTTCACACTCCTACCTTCTCATCTCCTCATCCTTGCCTATATATGTAAGGATCTAATTGTATTTTTACACACTCATTTTTATATGATAGACATGCTAGTTTATACATTCTCATGTGCACTCTATTTCTTTGCATATTATGCGGTTTTTATTAATCTTACAAGTAAATAATGTGATTTCTTGACATTCATGGCTTGATTGGTGTTGGATTTATATCTAGAGATCTTGGCAATCTTACAATATTTTCACACCTCTTACACCAAAAATCAATGACTATCCAAGGAGATAATTTTTTATATACATATTTTATAATAATTACCTCTCTAAAACTTAGAGAGAAGCTCTAATGGTGGATAAACTATGAATTATTGAAATCCTATACTTTTCTATACTTTGGCCAAAAAATCCCAAAAAACTAACCCTTTGAATGAATGCCTAACTTGCATATATATTGGCAACTTGTAAAATTAAGTTGTGAAGGAGATTGCATGTGGATTTGAATTTGTAAAGGTCACCCATGCTATAGCCACCATCATGATAAATGTTGCATGTCAGAATCACCCTTTTGAGATTCAAAAAATCTAGAACAATGAGAAAAACATCCCCTGTCCATTCTCCATACCTTTGAACATTAACAGTGTGTCGATTGTTATGCAAAGATGAGGAAATTTCTTGAAAAATCTACTGAAATAGTGGCCTAAATATGGTGTGTCATTTGTAAAGTGTAATAATAATTCTTGCAACGAATTTTGGTATGGGAAAAGTGTCATCTTCTCCTTTGTATTCCTACAAATCTGCATAAAGGATAATTTTTGGGTGCCATAAAATTTAATATGGTAGTTGTAGAACTAAATCAAGCCATTAATGAAGATTTGGGTCATCTAAAAGGGTAGGTGGGGTTTTTAGTGGAAAATGATGGGAGTTTTAGACTATTGGGGTTGGAGGAAACTTGTACCACATGCCAAGGATTGGAGCATTGGAGAATTGGAGGATTGGGATTGACCAAGAAGTCCTACCAAAAGGGATAAGGAAAGGCAAAAAGTTGAGAATGGAACCTCATCAAATCAAAGGTTCTTGTAATGTTAGGATTAAGGAATCAAGAATACCTATAAAGAGATACTGAGATAAGTGAAAACAAAAATTCTATCTCTAATAAGCTATGTAGAGAAAATCGATGAAGTCTCAGACTTTCAAGGTTGAATGGAAAGGGGTACATGAATAATGAATGACTAAAAATACAACTCTGAAGGACTTTAAATTTTTTTGGGGAATAATGGATCAAGGTTCGGGGAGTGGAGATATGATGGATAGGGTACCAAAGGATGGATGGAGGAGAAAGTCTAAAAATCTAATCCCAATACAAAGGACTTAAATTTTTATAGTTTTTTGGACTTCAAGGATCAAGAACTTATACCACATACCAATGAAAGGGTATCAGGATATGGGAAAGTTTTATACTTTGAAACTTGCAAAGGGACCTAGAGGGGAAATGCAAATTTTTATGAAAGGCACACCAAGGATGACAATTTTGATACCTAGACGATGAGATGTGATAATTTGAAATAGCTAAGAACAAAAAATAGATAAATTTTACAAGGGCATGAGCAAGTAGTTGGGATTGGTATGTAGAGTATGCAAATATGGACTTCATTGAAAGTTTGAAACTATAAATAACATACAAAACACAAGGGATGAAACTAGAAATGATCTATAATTAGGATTTTCATGGATTTTTGTAGCCTTTGACACTAAGAGGATCCATTTAGGATATCTTAGATTGATTATCAACAATGGGTCATTTATGACTAAGACACACAAAATGGAGGGGACTCAAGAAAATTGTAATTACATATTTGAGTCCCAACAAGAAGGTAAGGCAAGAGTTGAGATTGCACCATTTATATAAGACACACACAATTTAGAGAAATGATTTACAAATGGAGGTATATTTTATTTTTATTCTCTAAGAAAGGGTTTCCTATGCTAGATTAAAACTAGAAACTTATGCTTTGTATTAATTAAGAAGTTTTTTGTTATCAATGACTATTGGAAAGAAATCTTCTATAAAATATATTGAGATAAATTTACTAAATTATTAGGAAATAATTTAACCCAAATTATCATGAAGGGAGAAATTTTTAAGGTGGAAGGAGTAAGTGCACATGTCCATAGTTCTCCATCATCCTCAAAGATAAATGGAGCTATAGTCAAAACAAAGAAGGTAAAATCAAAACCCCCTAGACTTTGTGACATTGTCATAAACATGGTCATGAAGAAGCCTTATGTTGGAATTTATATCTATAGAAGAACCTCACAAGGATAAACATTACAACAATAAGGATTCTAATTCCTCTTCTAAGGATAAAGAGATTAAAAATATGGATTACACTTCAAGCTTGGATTCTAAAAGTGTTTGCATTACAAAGAAAGTTGTTAGTTTTGTATAAGAAGAAAGGAAACAATCAAAGTTATTTAACATCAAAATACAATTTAAGGGTGTTTAAATTTATTGAATTTTCAAATATTGTTAATATGTGTTGGGTTGGATAAAAATGGTGCTAATATGTCAATTAGTAGATAATATAGAATGAATTATGTTGTTCATTAGAGTTTTATTGATGAAGTAGTTTTAGATGTTGTGTCACTAGATGTGTGCACATTTGTGTTTTGTAGTCCCATTTATGGTAGAGACATTGTATTTTTCTACAAAAGGGCCACTAGGTATTGCTTTTACAAAGGTGAATAATTATTCATGTTGAATAATCATGTGGTGAGAAGAAGCATCCAAAGGTCCTAAATATTGAAATAAGGAGAATTTTATATGGATTTAATTAGATATTTACTTGTGTGTAAGAAAAATAATGTTGATTAGGTTTCTCCAAGTTCAAGATTCTTACCAATATATATAGTTGGATTTAAAAAATTCAAGTCTTAGTGAGAGTAGTGTAAGGTGAGATGAAAACATGCCATCTATTGAAAAGAAAAACCATTTTTTTAGATCTCTATAACTTTTGGGGATTAAAAGATTTTATATTGGGGAGGTATGATGTTTAAATGGATATGATTTTATTCTTGAATCCATTGAAAAGTAAGGACATTTTTTGTTGTAAATATACAAATGGGTCTTTAATGACATCACAAATTGAATATTTTTCATATTTGGAATCCTCTAAAAAAATATAATTTTGAAAAATGGCACATAATTTTGAGTCCTTATAAAATATTTATATAGCTTATGGAAGGTTGGAGAACAAAAATATCAATTATATCAATTTCACAAGTGTCAATGTTAATTTTGAAATTACCAAGGTAGTTCTAAAAAATATGGGGGTGGTTTTGAAAGTGTTAGGGTAGTTTTAAAAATACCACTATACTAAAAGTGGTAGTTTTTTGAAAGCTATAGAAAAACATCTTGAGATGTTCCAATTTTTGGTTTTCTCTTTAATTTCTCAATATTTTCAACATCCATGGGTTTCCTAAGGCTTTGTAACTCTAAATATTCAATGTTAGCATGAATTAAGTGTCAAGGAGAGAAAGAATGTTATTTAGAGTAGCATTTTATGCATGTTTCTAAGATCCTAATTATTACTGCAAGTTTTAGACTAAGGTTGCGAGATTCTAAGAGGTTGTAAAGGTTTGTGAGGTAGTATATCAATTTGTTGATTTTGACAAATCTTGAGAGGCTTGGGCCAAGTTTTATGAAAATTTTGAGTGATTACTAAGTGATATATATTCACATTTTGTTGTATTTTCACCCAATGAGTTTTTCTCTAAGATAATCAATTATGTTTTTGATTGAGATAATAAAGAAACGAGGGTCTTTAACCCTTTACAAATAGGGCCCTAAAGGGAAAAGAAAAATCAACCCAGAATAGGGCAAAGATAGTGCATTAACAAAAAGATTCCAACAAGAGCATAAATAACTAAAAACATAAAATCCTAGGAAATCAAAGGAGTCTTATCCTTAGAGAGGAATTTTTTCATGTCATCCCAATCTTGTAGGTTATCCTCACCCTTTGCATGATTCTTCATCTCTTGGCCATGCTGAATAAAGAGGGTAGTAGTTGATTTATGCACAACTTTAGCACTAAATTTCATGATTAGCTTCATCTTATTACCCATCTCATCCATTTTGAATTTCAAATTCACCACCTCCTTCACCATTTGGGAACAATACACACAAAGCTACTAATTTGTGTTAGGAGTATTGATGTTGTCCATCACAAATTTCTAATTATTATGGGAGGTATTAAGAGAGTCCCCCATTCCCATGGAAGGATTCTCAAGAATCCCCTCAGTTTCAATATCAACACTTCATGCTATCCTAGAGTCAGTATCTAGAGCATTCATTTTGTTGAAAAGACTATTTCCTTCGAACTGAAGGGGAAAGGGCTTAGAATAAGAATCCTCAATATAAGAATATTCATCAAGAGCATCTTCCTCATACATTAAGTACTCTTTGTTTTATTCATTTCTACATGATTCTTACAATTTTTCAACTCTTTCAAGTTAATTATACTACCTAGTTTCTTCTCATTTAATTATGTATGTTGGTGATTTACATATGGTATAACCATTAGATTATAGATCACTAACAAGATATTAGAATATTCTCATGAAAATACATTGAATGGGTTGGAAGCAAGATATTCCCAATGTTACCCCTAAGACATGATGTGAATCAAGTGAAAATGAATTAATGTTTTATAAATTATCCTATAAGCACCAAAAAATGTGAGATATAATCATGATAAGAATTAGAAAAAATAATAATCACTATAAAACATGTTAGCATAAGATGTAAGCATTGTGAGCATAAACTTGAGAAATTAGGATTAGTGTAAAGGAATAATATTTAAGCATGATAATCGTGAGAGTTTATGTAATTAGTACCAAAAATTTCATGTTAGTGAAATATGTATCAAAATATATAATGGCATTCACTAGAATCATAGACTAATCTTGTGTGTATCATCATAGTAGAAATGAGTCCCCTCATGTGAGAGCCACCATATAAATAAAGTAATATATTTATAGATAAATATATAGAGCATTGATGCTCTAAATTTCAATAAACAAGTTTGAAAGGAATATATTCCATTAAATGAAATTAATTCTACTTGTGTTTTTTCTAATCACCCTTAAGGGGGTGTATTTCATCATGAGAAGAGGTAGTCCTTTTAGTAAAATTAGTTGAACTATGTAACATGTTCTTTATCTTTTTGTATTCATTGCTCTTGTGAATTAGGAGATAAATATTTCTTAAAATTTGGCACCAAAATAACATAGGGCCTTTTAGATGTAGTAATGGGATTAATATATCTAATTTCATTTTCTTGTTGATAAGGATGGAACCTTCCTTGGTTTGGTACATATGGAGGATACTAAGTAACCTATTTTTTTATTTTCTTGTGGTGAAGGACAATAATTATATATTGTCTTCTTTTCATGGGATACTTTGGGAGGTAATGAAGAGGACTTCATGCACTTGTACCTATAGCCTCATAATGGTTTAATTTCCTTGCTCATGGAAAACTTATTCTTTTACATGTGTGAATTCCTTGGAAGTATGGATATAAGTGCCCATAGTGAAATGACACAAGTCCAAAAATGAATCATGGAGGACTATGATAACTCTTCCTTCATGCACACACACACAAACACACACACACACATGTATATATATATACATATATGTATATGTATATATATATATATTTGATTTATGACAAAAGGTGTTAACTTTACATTTTTCAAGCCATGACCTACCAATCAAAACATTAAATATGTATGAATAATGAATAACATGAAAAACACAAGAAATTAATTCTAACCAACTTAAAGAGGAAAAATAATGCAAACCAAAATATTAATTATTATCACATTCGAAATCTTCTATGATACCCTTAAATGGGTATAATCACATTGAATGCTAGAAGTGTAAAAATAATCAAGGTGAATATATTAATTTTATTTTGTATGATACATGAGAGAACCATTAGATTTTTTTTATAGATACTACTAGTCACATGCAATGGGCTATAATAATTATCATTAGAGATTCTTCATAAAAATGTAAGAACTGTTAGTGTAAATAGGTATTTTACCTATCTAGGTCATATTTACATGTTAAGTCCACTTAGGTCCTAGGAGGGAATATTTCTAGTTAGCATTAATTAGGAGGAAATATTTCTAGTTAACTATTAGTTGTCACTTATCTTTTGGAATTTAATGCTTGTGTCCTAAGTCATTTAATATTTGTTGAGGTAGTTACAATCTCATTGTACAGGATTAGGGCACATGCTAATCTCTTATCTAATGCTATCTCACAACTTGCATTTATAATCAAGGCATCATATGTATATTGTCATATTAAATATGGAAATCTTGCATCCATAATCATAGCATGATATTTCTACCATTCATCTCTTGTGGAAGTTATTATTGTCTTGCAGGTGATCTTGGAGTGTTGAGGAGTTCACCATAAACTCCTACATGGTATCAAAGCTTCAATGTTGCAAAATTCTTCCTAGATCTAAGGGACCAATCTTGGGATGAAATTTTTGTTGGGTGTGAGTTGGGGTTTTAAGGAACTCACCATTGAATCCAGGGCATCATAGAAAGTTAGGTTTGCCTTTCATTTTCTCAAATTTCATCATGTTTTGATTGATCTACAAGGGTTTGAAGGAGGGTTTTAGTTTCCATATCCAAGGGTAGCTAATTGTTTGGAGCACTTTGGGTCAAAAAAGACCCCATTATTCTAGAAGGCTCAATAACCTAAGGAAAAATTATCAATTTGTCAAATTTTGACACCTTTATTTGGGGACATCAGGCAAATTTTTACATAGTTGATGAAATTCATATGGTCATCTGGATCCTACTTGGTCATACAATACAATCATTGTCATCACAGTATACATGCTTATATAGTCAGGAATATTTGCAACATCATCATACTGTGATGGTGTAATTCTCTATAGTTTGATTCATCTTATGTCAGATCGTCGTACTCTGCAATCAATGCATGGTATATACCTATCACATCATACTTGGTTATTGAAAAACTTGTCATTACGTATGGTAATATTTACATTTATTTTGGAAAGTTTAATATATTATATATATTTTTAAAAAAAATTGACCATATTTTATTGCTCGATCGTTTTGGTTAATGCCACCAGCCTTAGCGCTTAGTCGCATGCCTTAACCAACCATGAAAAACACTTAGCACACAAGGGGCTATGCCCCAGGAAATGTGACCTATGGCTTGCCACTCCCAATCACTTGCCCTAGTGGCATTGCTACCATTAAGTGATGGGTTTTTTTAAAAACCTTTTTCTACCAACAAGTCACATGGAGGACTGAGGGCTTAAAGGCTTGGCCCCAAATTTTATTTCCTAGAGTCCCAAATTGGGTGTTTTTTTCAAACTATCATAACTTGCAATCCAAGAGGCCATTTTTCACCAAAGAGATATCATTGGAAAATTGGCTTCACCCATTTTTCAATGGTGCAAGTTATTTTCCAAAATTTTGTTATTTGTAGGCAGTTATTTCTGTTTGAAGTTAGATCTTCATTTTTGGCTCTCGAGCTCATAAATTTTTGCCACGATCTCTAATTTTCATGATTCTTGCAGCATTGGAAAGGTATTAAGAAGCTTTATCATTCCATCCATGCACTTTTTTTGTTTCTATCCTAGGTATATTGCGATTTTAGTTCTTACCCCGATGGGTGTCCTAGAGATTACTTGGATATTTTGACAATTGGGAGGGTGCAATTTTGACCATTTCACTTCATTTCAGTTCTAGAACAATGTTCTATATTCTTTTACTTCATTCAAATTCTAAGGTTGCTCCATATCGAGAGTGTTCCAAGTTCCTTGGAATTGGGTCTATTTTTTCTTTATCATGATTCCAAGCATGAGTCCTTGAGTGACTCTAATATGGTTTCTAGCATTGCTTGCCTTGATTAAGGATTCAAGTGTTACTCCACCATTGTATTGCTAGTGTTTCTTTGTAGTAGGTTATCTCATTGAGGGGGGGTTGAATGGTCTCTTTTTCATCTCTCTTATGGGTGGTATTTTTCCTCGAATAGGGTTTTTTCCTCTCATTTTTCATGGAGAGAATTATTGTATTTCATCTCTCTTTTGGTGAGGAGTTTTGTTCCATTGGGTTTTCTCTTTTTCTCTATTTGTGGGAGATTGCATTACATATGTACATGGGTACCTAACATGGCCTTGTAGCTAGGTTCCATCCTTGCATCTTTGGATAATAATCAACTCCCTAAGTTGTACTTAAGGGGGTTATTAGTGTAAATAGGTGTTTTATCTATCTAGGTCCTATTTACATGTTAAGTCCAATTACGTCCTAGGAGGGAATCTTTCTAGTTAAGTATTAGTTGCCATTTATCTTTTGGCATTTAATGCTTGTGTCTTAAGTCATTTAATATTTGTTGAGGTAGTTGTCTTATTGTATATTATTAAGGCATATGTCAATCTCTTGTCTAATCCTATCTCATAGCTTTCCTTTATAATCAAGGCATCATATGTGCATTGTCATATTCAATTTGGCAATCTTGCATTTATAATCATAGTATGATATTTCTACCATTTCACTCTCATAGAAATCATTATTTTCTTGTAGGTGATCTTGCGGTGTTGATGAGTTCACCATAAACTCCTACAAGAACTTGAGTAGTGGATGAAGGGGATCTACAATGAGCCATGCCATAGATATATCCATTTATAAATGTGAAAAAGAATAAACATATTGATTGATAACATCTCTATCCATGTGCATGTACTTGTCATGCTAGCACATGTAGATGATTAGGCACCTATTTAAAATTAACATTATGACATTGAGTATGTAAAAGAAAAGGATTTACAAAAATCTATAAAATTTTATTAGGGGAGAAACTAAAGTCCTACTCCCATAATTAACACCATCAACATATATTTCATTGTTATCTATCAAATATTTTAGCTTGTTCTTTAGAGCATGCTAAATGGATCCAATTGACATATAAAAGTAAGGATGATTAAATTAGTATTCAATAAAATTTGAAGCACATTATCTATATATTCACTCATTCTTGTGCATTTTCCAGTCATTTGAGGCTTGAAAGGAATATCATTAGAAATGAGAACCACATGACTTGTTTCTTTCTTATCATTTCCCTTTTGAAAAGTATTTATATTTTAAAAACTTGATGGGTAAGAAAGCATGATAGATGCATGGGAGGATCCATACCTTAAGCCATTAGAAGAAAGTAAGATCCTCTATATTCTTTATAGGAGTACAAAAATCCATAGAGGGAGAATAAATGTTAATATATACATTATTCTCATTAGGAGTCAATAATCCTTGAATTATTTTTTATTATAATTTTTCATTAAGAAGATGATGTTCATTTCAGTACATAATGATTGGAATATAGTAGTTCATAGTCACTAATTCTCTCAAGGGATGCTTACACACATTTAAATAAATTAAAAATTGTGACCTTCAAGCCCATACTCACATAAAAATAAATGATCTGGAAAAAATATAAAATGAGTGGATGGATAGAAAAGGTAATGAAAATAACCATTGTATAGCATAATCCTTGAAATTTCATGGAAATACTTTGGCCAGTAATATATCTTCATAAATAAGACCTAGACATGCAACTTTGAATAATTATAAATATATAAAAGGGTAACCTTTTATAGTATACATGTCTTAAAATGAGGTTCCACAAAACCCACTTGCAAAGGATAAGTAACAATATCAAAAGAAAGTGGTGGATTTTTTAAGGAAAAGGAAAAAAAATAAAAGTGTTTAGACAATGAAAAAAATAGATGCATTACAATATTTCAATGTATTTAATTAAGCATAAACCAAACATAGAATTTTTCATATTTATAATAAAATAAACCTAAAATAATCTATCATACTCAAATATCAAATATGGAAGTAGATAATAATCATGAATTGGAAAGAAACTATGAAATAGGAAGAAGTACTTGAAGTGAAACATATAAATAACAAAATAATGATCTAAGAGTTAGAAAAGGATGAAAATGTTTTGATTAGAGGTAAAATACGGGTTTTGAAGGGGCCCAGAACCCTTTACAAAAAGGAACAACTGATATAAAAAAGAAACAACATTAAACAACCATCAGCCCATCGTCAGCAAACCACCAGCCAAAAAATAGCCAAAAGGAAGGAAATTGGAAACACCACTACATATTGTTCAAAATTTCAACAGCTTCCATCTCACTAGAAGCAAGCTTCTGCCCCTTAACCCCAGTATCAGAAACCTCAATACCTGAGGACCCAACTTGATTTTTCATTTTATTCCTAGTCCTAACCCCAGGCCCACCAATATTTTCCTCACAACTCAAAACAAAACCTTTAGTAGCACCCTTAACAATAACATAATCCTCTGCCATCGACTTACCCTCAGTAGCCATAACATCAACATACACCTTTTCCTTTCTCTTTTTAACAATAGTCCCAGGGGAGATAACCATTGCAGCGTCTGACATAGTCAAGACTTTAGGGGCTTCTCCACTCTTCATAACAACATTCCAAATTTTATCAATTTTCTCCTCAAGGGATAACATTCTTCCCTCCATACTCTGTTTCAGATTGATAGTTTCCTTTGCCATAGTATTAGCAGCAAAATTGAGACCCTCCATTAAATTATCAATTTGGCTTTGGATCGAAGGGTCCTCAACCTTGCTAGCAATACCTCTAATACGAACATTGGTCCTATTGATCTCATGAAAGAACCATTTAAAAAGTTTAAAAAACACATTGAAACTATCACAGACCAAACACAACGCATTAGAAAGATCCTCCATATCAAATTTTTCAATGCGATTTCCCACAACAACTTCCTCTTCAGAAGAACTCTCATGAACCTTATCAGTAGAAGCTTCCTTACCTTTACTAGCAAGGATAGGAGACTTCATCCTACGAATGGAATTGGCAATTTGCTCTGTAGCAGCCATCCTCTTCTGAATCCTATCCGCATCCGCTTTACTGGTTCCCGTAGCCTATTCACCACCCATAGCTCTAACCTTCTCTTGCTTCGGCAACCCTATGACAACACTTGGAACATCCTCAACATGGAAGCCACTAGCTAGAGAAAGAGGGAAATCCTTCTCCATGTGTTGACCAGCTTTCAAAACCCTTTTCTTCCAGCTCCCCTCCTCAGGTTCCTGCATAAATCTAGACGTAGGGGGAGGAGAAGAAGCTTCCCCATAAAGAACATGTTTATCTCTACCCCCCTTAGAAGGAACAAACGCCTCCACATAATCACTACTAGTCATATATCCCACCTTCTCATCCATTTTCCTTTTCCCATATTTACCCTGAATAGGGGATATGGGGCCCTCCTCTAAAGAGGCGTACGAATCCGGGACATAGTCAACATCATCATCCCTATCTGACTCAAATTATTTTTTTAAAATAAGCCTCCTCTTCTTTGGTTTCTTAGAAGCCATTTCCTCACCCAACTCAATTTCATAGCCCTCCCTAGCTTTAGTAGACATATCCTTGAAAGAAATAAGAAATTTATGGACATCATGAGCTTTCACATGTTCATAAATCAAAAGAATCAACCCTGAATGCAGGATAGGATTTTTGGGGTTCTTCCTATGCTCTTTAATCCCAAAGTCCATTGACACCAGCAAATAATAGGGAAATGACACCCATTTCTTGTGCTGAAAATGGTTAAGCAACATAAAATGGTAATTGTTAATGGTCGTGTACCTTCCTTCAAGGGTTACATACCTCATTATTTCTTCGATAACATCCTGCCAGAGAGCTTTCAAGGAACTCCTTAGATACCCACCACTCTTCATGGGGTTCAAGTCATCAATCTCATTCTTCTTGAAGAAATGGTACATCACAGCCCGTGATTCTTTCTTATCCTTGTACACTTTCATACCCTTAATAGCTAGGCCAACAATCTAGGCTATGAATTCCTCATCCACCATAATTTCCCTACCACCCAAATCCAGGGTTCTCCCTTTCCACCCTTTCACAACCACTTCAATAACCTGAGGATTATTGCCATGCAGTTTCTCCATGAATGGAGTAAGACCACCCTTTTCTAAAATCTCCCACATCTCCTTTCTCAGCTTAGTAGTATCACATGATTTGGGCTTGGCATGATTTCCTTCCTCTCCCATAACGATAGAATATAGAGACCAAGCACTCAACAAGAAACTTAGAAGAAGGCAATATACACCACCCAGAACCGAAGTATCCAACAAAAGACTCTGGAAGCTTAGGCGAAAAACCCACAATCCATGTGAAGCCAGCCATAGGACATACATACCATAATGAATTTGAACTCCGCGCCTTATGACAACCTTTCCTCACAATCATAACCTTTACATCCTTACGAATGACATTCAACCACGTGAGCAAGAACGTGCACACCTTAATGAATAAAAGGATCACCATAAGATTAACTTTCATTAATAACAATAGCCGTGGCCTCAAAAGGGATGGGATCATTTAAATCCCAGACCTTACTATCTCTAACACCAAAGTTAGCGAAGAAATCAGCTAGCATATTTCCCTCTCTCAAAATATGGGAAATATAAACATTATCAAAGGATTTAATAATTTCAATGGAATCCTTGGTCAAGGCCTCAATAGTCCAAGATGGGGGAGATATATTCTTCAAATTATTAATAATGTTCATAGAATCACCCTCCAACCAAATCTTCTTATACCCTCTTCTTTGAGCCAATTCAAGACTATGATAGGCAACCGCTTTGTGGTAAGTTGTTTCAAAAAATTTGAGGCTTGAGGAGGTTGTTTATGGAAAAAGGGTACCATCATCTCAGGGATTTCTATGACACCTAAGCATGATTAATAATAGGTTGTGACACCTAAGTGTGGCTATTTTTTGCTTTAAATTTCATTTCTTTATTTATGTATGCTAGGTATTCTTCCGCCTATTACTTATCATAACACTCACTAGAAGTGTTGAATTACTAAGTCTAATATTATCTATAAAAATGGATTAGTGTTATTTAAAAGACTACCTTTGTTAATCTCCTCATGGGTAATTCCAACTCAAATCCATAATTAGCACAATAAAAAAATGTGTGTTTAAAACTATTGGTTGTGACAAAAGTGAAGTATAGAAAATATGTGGTACAACAAAAATTAGGAGGCCAAGACTACAATAATGGTGGTGTGTATATGTGATGGAAGAATGGGGTGATGTAAAATAATAATAGTCATAAGGGCACAAGGTAGGATTTATAGAAAAATAGGGTCACTAGGGGTTTCTAAGACAAGGATTTTTAGATTTAGGAAGAGGAATTCTAAGGATTTGATGATAAAGGATGAAAAAATTAGGGCTTTAGGATGTAGGAGGGAAAATAAAGCTACAAGATGAAATTAATAAAAATAATAGGTAGGGATCTATAGATATAGATAGAAAATGAAAGTATTCATAAATTTTCTATAGATGTAGAAACTTAGAACTTGTGGGAGAGAGAAAACCTAGAATTGTGATTGCGTGGAATGCTAATATTGTAATTATGAGTGAAAAGTGGGAAAAATATATGCTTATATCTTGATTTGTATTTTTTTTTAGGGTTATATAAGGGAGAAAACATAGTTATGATGATGTATAGAAGGTTCAAGTAAATATTGGAAGGAAAATTAAAAAAAAAACTAATTGTGTTAATTTTGCCACAATTCATTATTGGTTGTGGCACCTAGGAATATCTAATTTTTAAAGTTATAAGGCCCAAATTTAATGAGAAAGTTCCTAAGGTGATTCCAAGGTTTGGGATGGGTTTATATCAAGTTATGATAATTTAAAACATAAAAACATGTATAATAATGAACTAAAGCATAATATTAAATGTATTTCAAAATGAGTGAAATAAGGATATTTCACTAGAGATATGGGAATAAACACTATAAGGAAAAGAAAAAGGTGTATCATTGATAGAGAGGAAGATGGGATGAAACTATGAATGTAGAAAGGAGAGGAAGTAGATGAGATATTAGTAGGATGAGAGGAGGGAATGGAACTAGGAATGTAGAAAGGAAATGAAGCATCAACAAAAAATGGGTAGACATAGTCCAAGAGGATGAAACATGGGTAACATTAGAGGTTGGAGAGTTAAAAATATTAGGATGGGATTCAATGTGATGGGGTAGATGTATTATACAAAGAACTAAGAAATTTTAGTGCTAAATATTTGAATAATATCAATATCAAATGGTGTACCGAGCAAACAATAATGAAGAGATTTTGATAATTCTAGAAGATAATTTTCTTTAGCAAGCTTTGTGAAAATTTCTTGTGTTGTAGTAGAAATACCTTTCTTATTCACATACACTACAACCAAAATTATATTTTCATGATTATTATTGATCTAGAGCCAAAGGTTAGAATCTTTGTGGACAACTCTTTATATCATATTCTACATGAGTTGTGACATATGTTAAATCTTATTAAACAAAGATAGAGATATAGAACTAAAAAATAGATATTTTTATTAATCTATCTATTATGTGCATGGAATACCCTTGAGAAAGACATCTGATTACTATCTACCTATTTGTTATCAATTAATTTGATTGATATTGAAGTCCAAATTATGTTGTAGGGATATTTATATATATTGTAATATTTCATGTTATGGAAATGAAAATTCATTAGGAAGTTGAATTGCCTCATGAGAATTTGAACTATTTCCTTGATTAGATTTTTATTTTCCAACGGTTGTAGAGTGTAGTTGATTTTTAGAATATTATTAATGACTTGGCATAATACAAGCCTTTTAGTTTACAACTTGGTCATCCCATCAACTAGTCTATCTAAATACTACAATATGATGCTTAAGATGATGTAGTGAGTAGATATGTGAATTATAAATTATAATTTTTTGAGAAGGTGCACTTGACTCTATTAGAGATATGGTATAAACCTTAGGTCATTTAGATGAGGCATATTTACCATAAATGTGTTTTCTCTATTAAGTGTGTTGTGTTTCTATAGAGAATGTGTGACATTTTCTAGAGAGTGGATATGTATATTTCTGTGCTCCTTAGAGCAATTGAAAGGTGCTATGGTATACCACAAACTTGAGAAGAGTTAAGATTAAGGTGCCATCAACCTTGTTAACCCTATGTAATTTAATTATTCCTACTAATAATTGTAAATCATTCATAAAGGATGATGGTTTCACCAATAATGGTAATTATTTTTTACCTTCAAGGTTTTATTTGTACAATAATCAATTTTTATTGGGGGCCGATAAGAATTTTTTTATTGGTAGGAAGTTACTAATGATATCAAATTTCCACAATCCATATTGTTGATCAATATTGCTTCTAGATTAGATTGTAATGATTAGGAAGTTACTATTCATAAGATATGCATCTTGGAAGTTAATTTGGTTTTGGGAACCCAAATTATCATGAGGTTTTTAAAATCATTGTAATGATCTTTTGGATGGTTATAACACCCACACATGAATATGGAAACCACCTTGTAAGACGAGACAAATTAGGTGTCTATAGGGACAAATTAGTTGTTTTTGTGTAAGAGGTGAATAATGGGGTTACAACCTACATTTTTTATGCGATAAATTCTTATGTTTTCCTAAGGAAGAAATTGGGATATGATAAATAACTTAGATAACCAATTTAGGGGGTGAAAAAACTATTTAAGATGTGTTTAAGATGGTAGTAAGTAGATGATATTAGTAAGTAATAAACTTATGTTTGTAGGTGCTTGAAAGAGTGTGTGAGATGTGAGGAAAATACTTGTACACGTGCTATTGGATTAAAGAAATAGTAGGAGTGATGGAAGTGAATATATTATAATATTTATTTGAAGATAATACATGCTTGGCCTCTCTTTTTAGTGGATTTTTTTCTTGAAAGTGTTTCTCCACATAAATCTTGTGTTATGAGATGATCTTCAAGAATTTCTTCCATGTTTATGCTGCTAATTTTCAGCTCTTTGTTGCTACTATATTATGGTGATGTTATCTTCCTTTTATTGTTGTTTTAAGTTTTTTATTAAGCATGTTAAAGTGGACGATTTAAGAATTATAAAAAGGTTGAATCTTTACATCATAATTCCATGTTAAGGCAACTTAATTTTATATTTGTATATAATTTTACAAATTTCATATTGTAGTAGCCTAAGCCTTATATTTTACCAATTGATTTGGTTGGTGAATGCTCGATTAATTACCCCCTTCTGAATCAATATCACTATTTGCATTGAGTCTAGGAAGAAATTGTAGATAATTAATTTCTAGCTACAACTTAGTGAACCACTTGGATTGCCATGGGAACTATTTTTTTTGATAAATTTATATATAGGAATAGAACATTTTTGAGTAAACATTGTTTCTAGAATCTAATACGTATTTATTACAACAAACCATTCTTCAATCAAAGGCGAGGTGTGGAATGTTGAGTATGCACATTTGTATGAAATAGCCTTCTTTAGAGTCAATGAAATAGGTCTTGAGCATAAATTTACTTTTGGATATGGTAGCTCTTGTTTCCTATTACCACAACCACATTGTGAGGGTTTGTAATGTACATACATTTATAACTTTACATGTAGGGATGTTAAATTGTTATTTTATAGACATCCATTAGCACTCCATTATAAAACATTATTCTTGAAAAAGATGATTATAATTTGTGAAGTGATTTTGGAGAGTGACTTTTATACCTTGAGTATTACACAAATTGAACCACCCTAGTTTGTAGGGTTGTGAATGAGGCATGGTTGGTAGGTTCAATATTTCAACAATTTTGTAAGAGATTAGATTCTTCATATTGGTAACTGTTGTCACGAGGATTGCACCCTAATCGAGTGCAAAACTCAGCTATCGTAGAAAACATGGGATCATCTTCAAGTTGTGGGTTGCCTTTGGTGAAGATGAACCTCCAGAGAGGGTTGGTTCCCTTGATGGACCTCCTATAAACTACTGCTTGATTGAGGAAAGGGATAGAAAATAACTAAAATTGAAAGATTATTGATCCTAGGAGGTGATGCACCAAAAAACTAAGATTTACACTTGTTGCTTCAACTTACAACTTCTCTTGAAAAATTAGCTTTACCCTATTCACAACTCATTTTTCATAAGCTCACACAATAATGTCTCATAAAAAGGTTATATTTCAGGTTCTTGAAGGAAAACTTAAAGTTTTCACAACTACAACTATTGAAGGAAATAACACAACCTATGACTTGTATAAGTCTTTCTTATTATAGTATAAAATGCTTTGCAATGAGACATAATTTAAGGAACTTGCATTCATAATCACAAAAATTAGATCAAATAACCCACAAAATACTTAACAAAAGAATTTAGAGAAGGAAAATATGCTGCTTTTATTGAAATAATAGAAGTTTCTACTGATACAAATCTAAACGAAAATTCTTTCATTTCTCTTTCTACCTTATCTATTTTCTTCTCAATTAACCTCATCCATTGATCATCATACCTCATCATTTAATCCTCACCCTTCATTTGATTTGGGTTTTCTATAAAATCAAGCTATCAATTCCATTTCAAGGTTAACCACAATCTTTGAAGTTTTGCTATCATTCATCTTGAGATCTTGCTATCAATCATCTACATTGAGCTTATTGCAAATATAACACACTACAAATCTGAGAGAAAACAAGCAAAATTGAGAAGAGCAATGGAGGAAAACCAACTTTGGCATAGGAATTGAGGTTTCATTGGTTTATTATTTTATTTCTATTGTCATCTTGTGCTTCATTGTTAGATTAGGGTCATTATGACTTGAGTTTAGGTAGTTTTGTGGTTGCTATTGATGATTCAGGCTTTTCCCCCAATTTTCCTAATCTTATAGGTACAAGTTTGAACTAGAAGATAGTAATAGTTTAACGTAAAGTGTCATACCCTAAGTACATGCAAATTGTGTGTATTTCTTTATTAGAACTTCAATTTCTAATCCATATCAAATTTATTTATCGCTACCATTCCTAAAGCTAATACCCTAATTTATTTTATACTTAATCTTCTTACTTAATATTAATTATTCAATTATCATCCCTATAACCTCTAATTAACTAATCTAGGTTAATTTGTGCTCATTCTATCCATCTTATTTGATTCATCTAAATTAATATTATAATTTTTTTCCCAAAAAAGTCAATTATTCAAAGGCACCTTATAATTCAAAATCTTGATTCCAATATATCACTTAATTTTTTTAAAAAAAGTTTATCTTCTCTTTAATTTTTATTTTAATAAAAAAAGGTAATGATTAAGAGTAACGTTGTATTCCCCCCAAGCTTTGAATCTCTTGT
>VDFB02270651.1:690863472-690876281 GCA_007258455.2 Sequoia sempervirens
ACCAAGTTTTGTTGAACTTTTAGAGTATCTCTCCTAAAAAATCCAAATCCTAGACCTAATCTCTATTCTTTTTTTTATCATCAAGTGGCTGATCTTTCTTCAATTAGCCGACTTTTACAAAGTAGAACCTAATAATACATATATGGTGCCACATGCACAAGTTTCTCAATTATCAATCAAGATCCACAATTAATGGAGTCAAAACTAAACACAGAAGTAGAATAATGAACCCTTGTTCCAAGGTTGATTACTCTGTTGTACCAAAAAAAAAAAAAATCCGATATTCCAAGAAGAAAGTGAAACCCATGGATCAAACTCAGAGTTGAGCTTATGTCAAAACCCACAAAAAGAGGAGAAAAGAAGATATTGAGTATGATGAAAAGAGTTAGTTCACTCTTGCATTGAATGCTCAAGGATGTACTCGTCATAACTGGAGAACACTTGTTGAAGAGTACTCAAATCAGGCCCATCCAACCAATCATCTTCAAATCTGATCCTTTCAAATTCTGCAAAAACCAACCTTTGTATCTCCTTTAACTTGATTAACTCCTTTCTAGCAGTTCTTATCTCCTCCCTAATATCCATAAACTGATCTAATAATAGATTCTCCCCATATTCTCCCTTTTGCATAATTTCCTCAAACCTACCCCTCCATCTCTCCCTTAGTTTATCCAAAGACAGGCCTTCTTTGTTTGAGGAATCTAGGTTAATTAAAATGGCCACAATTGCCTCTAATTCAACCATTTGTTGATTCAAATCTTTGCTCATTTCTCAAGCCTCTTCTTGATGCCCATGAATAGTCCTAGACTTATGTACCTTATGATGCTCACAGTTTTTTCCACAAAATCTACATTACCATGCTCAAGAATTGAATATTCCAACAAGGTGGACTTGGGCACTTTGCCAATATCTTCAAGCCTTTTAACACATTCCTTGTATTCATCATCCTACTTATCCAGATCCTTGGCCTACTGATCTAGATCCTCTACCAATTCAAGAGCAGCCTTATCAATTTTAGAACTCTTAACGAGAACGTCATCAACCTCTTGGTTGAGCTTATCCAACCATTTATCCATCATTCCTACCTTGCTTTTCATTTGAACCAAATCATATACTTCCTTCTTTGTTAACAAAATTGGGGATTCAAGAAGAGTAGCTTGTTGGGAAATCGGACTTGAAACATCTTTCAAAAGCCTATGGAGCTGATCCAATTGAGCCTTAAGCTCATCCTTCCTTTGTTTATCTTTGATCATCCAGGATTTAGTTGAAGAGACCACAATATCAATCAAACTCATTTGTTGGTTTCTTGTAGGTTTTCCCAAATTTACCGCCCCCAACTGATAATCAGTGATTTGCATATCATCACGACTCTTCTCCATTACAGGTATGGCACATTCAACAACAATCTCTCCAGCATCAGTGAGCCTAGTAGAGTGAAGAACCTGAGCCTTCTTTTTAGGTTTCTCCTTCCCAATTTCTTTCATCATTTCCTCCCAATTCAACGGCTGTGGTTGAACAACTTGTTTTCTTTCCAAGTCCAGGTTTAACGAAGTAGGAGCAATAGGAGTAGTGGTTTCCTAGGCTGAAGAAGAAACAACAGTAGTGGAAGATAAAGGTTGTAACAATGTAAGCCCCGATTGAGAATCAACTTCCTGCACATTTTGTTGATCACTTTGTTCCTTTTCCTGTGCTAACTTTTCTGGTTCCTCCTTATCCTTATGCTCTTGTGGCCTTTTAGCCTCCAACTCCTACTTTAAACATTCCTCTTCCACTTTCTTTTTCTCTAACATTTGATCTCATTGCTTCTTCAGCTCTTCAACATAGTCACATGCCTCCTTGGACTTCTTTTCATATTCAACAATCTCAGCAGCCTCGCTTTCCCTTTTCAAACGTTCTTGCTCTTCCCTTTTCCTATAGGCCTCTTCTTGTGCCTTGAGCTTAGCTTCAATAGCTTCTTTTTCTCTTCTTTGTTGGGTCTTTTCTTCTTCAAGGTTATGAATCTTCTCCTGCATCATCAACTTATCTCTCTCTTCTTGTATCTTGAGCTCCTGCTCCTTTTGTTGTTGTTGTTGAGCTAATTCATCAGCCTTGACCTTATCTTCCAACTCCTTGTACTTGACCGCCAATTCAGATTGTGCCTTGGCCTCCTCCTCTTGTTGCTTAGCTGATGCCTCAGCTTGTGCCTTGGCATCAACCTTTCTTTTTGCATCTTCAAAGAGTTTCCACTGATCTTCCTCAGTCAATATGTGTTTGGTTCCTGCATCATCTGTCATATCAAGAGATGTTAATACATGATGCTCTTTATCAGATGGAGTCTTTTCTAAATCTGTTTCTACATCATGTATCTCAATTTCATTCTCCATTTGCTTTAAGACCTCTGCTTCATCATGGAGGGATCCCTTTGGTGATTCTTGACCTAGTTCATGTGTATCAGAGGGCTGAGTAGATACCTCCCCTGCAACAGATGTAGAAGCCCCCACCTCCGCAATTGTTTCATCTTCCTGCACCTCTGGAAGGTCTTGAGGGACCACCTCCTCTTGTGTATTAGAATGCATAAACTCTAAGGGTTCCTTACATATCCTTCTCTTTTCCCTTTTATATCCTTGGGTGGTACTTGTAACGTTCTTCTTCTTAGATGACTGAGCCTTGGTCTAATTAGTCCTCAAACTCACCCAGTGAATACTCCTATCCAACATCGGTCTTGCAATCTACTTTATGTCAATTGTTTCCTCAGCATTCCAATCTACTAGATCAAGATCTTTAGTACCAATGTTGTCTGAATTATACCCAGGATCCAAAACTATCCCATCATCAGACAATGTTTCTGGAATGTCTTCCTTTATCCCAAACTCAACCATAAGTGGGATAGGTATCCTTTCATAATTATTTTTCCTAAGGTCATATTCATCCTACAAGTCCTCCCAAAAATCCTCCAACAGATTGAAATGCTTATCAAAGACACTGGGAAGCAAAGCCCTCAACTTGTGCTTGGGGTCATAGTGCTTCCTTGCAATGTACAAGCCCAACTTTAAATAAACTAATTCATCACAAATGACCTTAGCTACCTAAATGTGTGGACAACTAAAGACCCCTAGCTTCATTGGAAACTTATGGCACCCAGTCTTGTGCTTGTTGCCAAACTTGAAATTAACAGCCAAGGCCTGATAAATAAAGTCCATTAGAATGATCCTATCATCACAACATCTAGGTAGCAAATGGGAGTGACCATCAAAACCTGCTAACCTGAAATAGGTGAATGTGGGGTACTGGATAAACCAATGCCCCCATTCATTCATGAAAGCCATTGCCTCCCTGCTAAGCCTATATCCCACATCACCATTAAGTTTTTTAATAATGACATAAAGAAAGGCACCATTTACCCTTCTATAATGTTTCTCTGATGCCTACAAGGTGAGTTGGTTATAATACTCCCATACTCTCTTCTTTCCTTGGGCTTCCCCCAATATACCCACTATTTGAAGTCCATGAAAAATCCCCACTCGGACAACTGCATAAACTACATAGGAGCTCATAAAGAAACACTTGGTTTCTCTCACTTTTATCATTTGATTGTGAATGTTGTCTATACTATCATTGACCAGTCAAATTGTTGCCTCCCATCCAAAATAGTTTGGATAAAAGGAAACATTCGTTCCTTAAACAGTGAAGCATCCCTTTTTCCAAACACCCTAGAAAGGAACATGATTATATCTGCAATCTCTTTACTAAAGTCTACCCTCTTAGGCTGGTTTTGAAGCTTAGTCAGAGACTTCCTCTCCACCCTCATCCAATTCTTATTCATGTGAGATATATTCTTCTCCTTATTATCACTGTAAAGCTTCAAAGCCTCCGCCTCATTCAATTGCCTAGGATTCTTGGGATTAGGTATATTAAACAGGAATTTGATCATTGGAGGCGTGAAGTCAATAATGACATTACCCTTTACATCCACACACTGCCTAGTAGCAAGGTTATATGCTCCAACTACTACAAGAATCAACTTCGGACACTGGACAGATAAGGGGAAGAGTGCAACATGTGCCAGTCTGGATTGAACAATCCTTTTTGTCCTTCTTGTGACCTGCTCCTCGGTGAATGTATCCTCATGCAATTCTTCATAGTTAAAAGGGCCCAAATTGGTGTTAGTAATATCAGCCCAGTCGGAATCAATTTTGCAAGCTATGAGAGAAAATTCCCTATGATTACATCTCAAGGTATACAGAAGTTGTTCCACCTTGATCTTCTTCAGTCTAACTCCTTGCCATGAAGTTTCACCTGGTTGGCTTCTCTGAGAAGCCTCATCTGATGCCCCTGACATTTCTTGATTTCTGCAACAAATTCCTGTACTAGATGAAAAAAACATCCAATTTAGTCAATCATATAATCCCTTCTCCATCCTCCTAAGATAATGTTTACTTAGTCAAACTCTGCCTTTATCGGAGGTAGAACCATAGAAGTATTAGGCATAAAAGATATTTCTTATCATGTGGCAGAGCCGGGATCAGAACTGGATAAGAACCAAAATGGGGTCAAAAGCGCAACCAAAATGAGAACCAGACTAGAACTAATTTTTTAGTTCCCAAATTCAACTTCCACTCTGGATCCGATTTCGATCAAGAACAAGGTATAAAGACACATCATAATGAATGGGAGTGGAATAATTTCAGGAAATGGAGAGTATTTCAAACAAGGTAAAGTCATATGAACTTTAAACCCTGGGTCACATGGGCTTAAAGGAAACCAAGAATAGCATAGTTTAATCCTCCAATGGCTCCTCCATACAAAAGGTCATTTAAACACTAGAAAAGGTCATTTTGCAAAGGTTGTCGAGCAAAACCCTAGTTCGCTTGACACGTTTCTAAAAACTAGGGCATAACGAGAATCCCACACGGACAACATAGAATTGATGAGAGAAGACTAGAAACAGGGTTTCAAGACAAATTTTCATCACCCAAGCAAGGAAACTCCTTCAAAAATTGAAACCCTAGTTAAAACTAGAGCACAACAAAATGAACCTGGCATGAAAGTGACAACAGAACAAAATGACAAACAAAAGACAAACCCAAAACGGAATGGGACGAAAAAGAAAGGACCAAACAAACATAACAAGAAAAGAAAAACACAAACACAAAAAAGTGGAGAAATTCACAGAACAAAAACCCTCCTGCGATATGCTAAAACAAAACACCTGAAAGAACAAACGGGAGACGAAAAAGCAAAGAAACCTACCTCAAAATGCTCCTTAGGACTGACCAGAATTTAGCCAAGATTCTCTCCGCAACTCGCCTTCATGATCAAATCAATCCTCTCAAGACTTTCCTGATCGTGCTTTGCTTAAACCCTTCGAATAATAATTATAATGAGCCAGTTTAAACATGATTAAACCTTTAAAAATTAATTCGCGCATGCGAATAGCCTACATTTAATGCCATACATGCGGTAATTCGGGGACAAAGCCAACGACATGAAAAAATAGTTAAGTCAAGTCCAATAAACATCAAAATGTAAGGCAGATGTGGATCCAGGTCAGAGACAAGATAAAGAAACTTACACCAAGTTCCTTACCTAGTTTCCAACCCCGATCCGGTCCTGACAAAAAGGACAACAACCAAAACACAACACAAGAGGACGAGGGCGGAGACAAAACTGAAAATGAAACTTTTGTAAAGTTCAAAGTTTAATTCCAGGTCTGGATCCGGTCCCAACCAAAAGAAAAGAACAAAACACACAAGCACAAGGGAAGTGGGACCAGAGAAAAACCCGAACCTAGCCCAAAGGAACAAAGAAAATGAGGAGAAAGGAAATGGGTGAAGACATAGTCGAAACAGGGATAGAATATGGAAACTTGAAATTTCATACTTTCGTTCCATTCCAAGTTCCGCTTTCGCATGAGAAAAAAAACAAAACACACAAGGAAATGACCAAAAAACAAGAGGACGGACCAACCCAAGAGTTTGTTGAAAATAACCAATAGAACAAAGAAGGAGAAACAAAAGAGAAGATGGAGTCGAAGTCAGAAGGATACCCGAACTAGAAACCTTGAAAGAGTTTCGTGTTTAGATTTGGTTCCAGACCTGCCTCCGACAGAGCAAAAGAAAGACTTAGGAGCAAAACAAACAACTCCTAAGACCCAACCAAACAACCAAAGGTGAACAAAACAAAAGAAAAGGGGGACCCATTTTGTTCCAAAATAAAACAAATGGGGTTATGCAAGGCATAACATGTACCAACATTGGCATGAGAAATGAGGCAGAGATGTGTAAGTCCATAGGGTGGCAAGGAATTAATATTATTCACCTCCTCACGATGCATGCATAAACAAGCCTGCCAGTGAATTAGCAAACGACATAAGAGAATAATCAGCCCACATCCATTGCCCGCAGCCACCCTTCTCCTCCACAGATATCATCTATGCAGACTTCGTCTTTCAAGACATTGTTATCTCCTTTTTTATTGGTCACGGTGGTCTATAAATAGCCTCTCACACCTTATGGTCTGCATCTGGCGTCCTAGTAGAGCATAATCAAATAAGACATTGGCAGACCTGTTGGAGGTATGGTGGATCAGGACCATTGTTCGCCTTCATAAATCATAGGATTATCAAAGGTTGATGGGCATTGGTTGAACACATTGGTGCATGAACAACATCCAATCAACTTCACATTGGACATACTCAATAATGAGTCCATGATTTCATGGAGAGGTGGAAATTTTTGGATTATTTATTACCAAGATGTGTCAACTCTCAAATCTTGTCTTAGTTTATTAACTACCATGTGTGCACGTTATTTTTGCAAAGATTTGAGTGATTCATGATCTGGATGGGTAGAAGATTGAATGAGGATTGGAATGGAATAAAGAATACATAGATCTCCTGAAAGAGAAATATCAATCAAGTAAAGGTAAACAACTAATCTCCTTTGTGGGTGACGTACTCCTCCCAACCGTCGGAGCTTCTGATGTGGGTTTCTACTTTGATGATGCCATTTTCTACAGCTTCTCCACACAGCGACGCTATAACTGCCACCCGCATTTGCACACCCACTAGCCTCTTCTTTTGTAGAACCCACAAGTGTCATGGCCATCCAATAGAAAACATGTTCTCATTAGTCTCCATGAACCATCAATGGGGCCAACATAGTCATGAAATCGTGCATGATGGTGAATAAACGAGGATTGCACCAGAGAATGGGATTTGCAAGAGCTCTAATTAATTACTGGTTGAGTTGTGTAATAAATAATTAGTCTAAGTCATGATGATGGAAGAGGTGGGATAAAGTCTCCAAACCGAACCGACCCCTACGATGAAGATCAAATGATGTTCAACTACAGATTGCATGAAAAAATGAATAATTCATTTATCACAAGTCACTGATGGAGGTGAACCCAACATGGGTGTTGAGAAGCCAGATTGCAAGCATGTAAGGATATAATAAATCATAAGAATGCACCATGTAAAGGCTAGGTGCAGGTATTCTAAGATAGAATAATGCTTGCATTTTGATGAATATATCTACCTACATAATGGGACAAATTATTATGGAAAAGAAGATCTAGCTGCTAGTTGGATGAGAAGGGAGGAGGCATGGAAGTATGCAGAGTTGAAGCTATCCTCTACAATGATCAATCATGATGATCTAAAATTGATTTAAGGGCCATCTCATGTGATCACCAAACAAAAAGGCAAGGAAGTCCTGATAGAGACATAAGAGTTGTGCTAAATTTGTGGGTCAAACTTCTAACAAGCGACTAGTAACTGCAAAAGGCTGGGGTGGCAGATGGCTATAACACATGCAGGTCCTGAAACATGGAATTTTTCCCTCTCTCGGTCATTTTCTAAGTGGCGTTGTCATTGCAAAAAATGATATTTGGCGTCCTTCCCCCATTCACCCATAGATCTCTAGACATATGACTTCTTTGAGGGTTCCACTAATCATAATGACACCATTTACCATGACGTCGTTTCCTCGGTTGTCAACCATGACAAACTGTAAGTGATGTCCTGCCACACTCTTTCCATGGCTAGTTCACATGTCAGCAAAGCAAGGTGATGATCGAATCAGGATATGATAAGAAGGCACCATTCAAAGTTCATCCTATTCTCCTCCCATTACTCATGCATGGCCTTTATATGCTCAGGCTTTGAAGTATTTTTTTACACTTGCTCGCATAGAAAGGAAGCGAAGAAGTGATTGATAGTTGTAAAGGAACAACTTTCAAGGATCATGAGCAATGCCATAAGCACGGGCAATTATGAATATCAACAAAACAGGTCGAGAATGGTGGAAATTAACTCAGTTGACAAAGGTAGCAGGTCGTTTGTTTGGTAGGATTTAACACATGGGTGGTTGTCCACATCCCATTGTTTCCATAAAGTGTCTTCACTACGGCCTTCCGCACTTCTACAACCGTAGTTTCGAATGGTGATCACATGCGCTGGCTCCACCTAAGCGGAGGTTAACAACCTTGTCACTATTGTCATGGCGTCCATCACTCAATAGCTCCCCATGCCTCCTTTCCCACAGACTCCAACTATGGAGGTTTTATGTAGTCCAAGGTCGTCTATTCCTCCTAGCTACAACGACCTTCATATGACATCGACCTGCATCTCGTCATCCAAACTTCGCTTGGTCACACAAGACATGAAAGTTAAGCCTGCCCTTGAATGTTGAAAGGATGAATCAGGTCATTCAAAAGAATGCCACTTTATATTGTGGTTTTGGATCATATGCAAATGCAAGATGCATAAGGGTGGGTTGTAAAGGATGTAAGTTCACTCATTGATTAATGATATATCCCCAGGCCTGAGAATGTGCATGTGGGCCCTATCTTTGATCAATTCTTGCAAGTATAACTCTATTCCCCGATGGGATGAGGATGAGTGACAAGTCAAGGGCTTGGTCTGATGGAGAGAAAACACACGTGAATTAAATAGTAGATTATTCTTTTACCAACTTTGTTGATAGGGAATCTATTGGCCTAAGAATAAGTCAGACCTATTTATAAAGGACATGCCTGATATGATAGTATCGAATATCAAATGATTAGGAATTTATGATGTGTTAGGGTGGGGTCCTCCTCGTACTGAATGTTTATTGTGAGGAATAACGCAGGAGGTGGTTCCACAAAGTGGCATAAAGGGCCTTGACAGTAGGAATGAGTCAAATTGAATTTTTTCTCAATTCTCCTTTGAGTTTTATTATGTACTTGGTTTTGGAAGGTGGTGGTGAGATTGCAAGTCGGCAATCCTGTGTGTGCATAATTAGAAGCATGATCTTAAGGCTGATGACTGTAATTTGTGTCATTTTTCCTTGCGCCCACACTATTTTCCTTTTCAAACTATGCAAGTGGATGATATTCGATGCTACTTTGTTCACCTTTTATTTCAGGTCGAGACAATATGGCTATTGGGTGACAATATAGTCTCTTCTAGAAGTACAACTGACATGTATATACAGTATGATAGAAATGGAATAATATCTAATATGATAACCAACTCTATACAAGTTTATTAATCAGCTTGTTCTTGTGTGGTCCCCGCCCATGTGGGCATCGTGTTCCTTAATGCCATTCTTGAACGGCCTTCTCACCACATCTGCCCGCGTATCTTCACCCACGCTCTCCCGATGGACAAGCCCCATGCGGAGCCCATAGTGGCTCTCGCCGTGTATTCTTCAAGGTAGCTTATTATGATGTGCATGCCACATCGCCCAAGTCTTTCCATCTTCATTAGCACGTCTACCCGCATGCTCTCACCCACACAACTGCGCCATCCCAAGCTCCCGCAACACTTTTGGTTGGCTATTTGATTCACATGATTGAAGGGATTCAAGTTGCATGTTTAACGAGGCAAAGAAGTTAATGTTGAAGTGGATGAGAGAAGTGGTCAATGCGTACAAGAATGGACCAACATCCTCGAGTGCATTACCTTTTTAATATATATGTATTAAATGAGATGGCGCCTAAAGATAATTGGTGAAGGATGCACTTCCCAAAATGCTCTATGATGTCAATAGTGGACATATGTGTATATGATAGGGTGGAGGATGCACAGATCGGGCCTAGACAATCATGGCTAGCATTTACCTCTTCCTTGCAGGACTCTTGGATTACATTGCACTTGAAATGATTTATAGTAGCAGGGCATGAAGGGAATCTTCTCCCAACATAGGATGGCTGATAATCATGACAACAACGATGTGGATTCAAGTTGATTAAAAGGAAAATGACCATGGTGGGCCCACAATGTTTTGAGGATATGGGAAAACTCTAAATCAAAACTAGGACACATATCATGCTTGGAAGATGAGGAGATATTCCATACCTTGAAATATGAAGTGTCTTTCTAATGAAATCTGAATTCCCCTCTTTAGCTCCGTCATCAATTATCATTTGGTTGCTTAAAGTATATGTGCTAATGTGACTATTTAAACTATAATTAAGTAATCATTTAAAATAGGCATTACGCAAACACCACTTGGCCATATTTAAAAGGGGTCTCATGTCTTTATTTGAATAGGTTTAATTCAATCTATTGTTTTGTACAGGGCTCCAATCACAAAACAAAACCATCAAAGTGGATTATTGATGCATTGCACTACCCAAAGGGGTGTGTCCATGAAGCTACAAATGTGATCTAAAGGGGGGATGATAGTCAAAGAATGCTTGCAGAACCTGGCAGAGAAGAGGTTTTGATTCACAGATGTTGAGTGCTAAGCATTTCCAGAGCGATGTTGCATAAATGAGGGATAGCTTGTCAAGAGAGGACCAATAAACCAATGGCTCCTAGTCAAAAGGGAATCAGTACAAGGAAATCAGAAAGTTGCAAACCAACGACAATATGCCAAAGGAAGTTGATGTCGAGAACACAAATGACTGTTTATCAGAATTAGAAATGGAAAAGAGTTGTTTTTCATTCCCCTAAACGATCATAATCCATTTGGGGTTGTCTCATTAGATCCAGGTCAGGTTATCCATTCTATAAGTGACTTAAATCTATAAACAAGTATATTCTGATTCACTAAAGAATGTTGGGAATACATCAAATAGAAGGAAGTCTTTAAATATTTTCAGCTACATCAAAAGAGCAATCAGCTACAAGACAAAACTGCTACAGTGCCAAGGTCACTAGATGACAAAATAGGCTACAAAACAAAATAGAGAAGAGGACAAAATAGCCTATTTTAAATTGAGAAATATTGGGGGTAGGTGAAACCCTAACTTATAATGAATCTTGGCCACACATTGTGAATTAATCCTAGCCATTCATTTGGGATTTGGAAAACTATAAATATGGGCTTCCCCCTCATTTTTAAAGGGTTGGAGAGCTGGTGTAAAAGAATTCTATAGAAATAGAGAGTATTATTGCATGATTTATGAGTGTTTCTCTTGATTTTGTTCATTATGTGTGTATGGTTCTACTTCCCTATTAGTTTAGTTGTTAGTTTCTTGAATGGATATGATGATGGACATTGTTGTTATGGTATTTGATGAGATTTCAGCCCATACTTTTGGTACTTGTTGATGACAAGCTACTATGTAAAGTTAGCCTGTGCTTCTTTATTTAATTGCTGCAACTTTTTTCAATTGCATGTTCATGATGTGCATGTGCAATCTGAAAATCAGCAAACCTTAGGAGATTGCATTGGTTTTGTGTAACTGTAGGTTCCTCTTGGCCAACCAAAACTCAGTTTAGGAAGCTTTTCTACTATAGCAACCTCCATTGTCACTATTCATTAGTAGCTTCAGGTATAGGAACTTATCCCTTTCCCTACCCTTTTTCCTTTTTTTTTAAATAGTAACTTTAGGTAAAGTTCATTGCACATTGTAAAGCCAAATCTGAAGATCAAAGTGGAGTTAGAGACTGATGTCCTAAACTTGCAGCAATATAACACAATATAGGAAATCTTATAAACTAAATTTGCATATCCAACTTCCCATGCTTTGTGAACCATAAAGGCCAACCCTGCGTTACCAGCAAAACACATCAACCAATTGAGATATTCCAAGCATTTTCATGACCTGACATCCAAGAGACCTTGCGGTAGTGATCTGGAACTTTTTTGTAGATTTATACCCTTCAATAGAGGTAGTACACTTGTGCATTGCTTGTGTTGAGAAGGTGCAAAAAACACCATCAACAGAACCCTCAACCATTTAACCTCAACCATCAACCCTTAAACCCTAATCCCTCAATCCTATAACCCTCAAACTTAAACCCTCAACCCTAAGCCCTAATCCCACAATCCTATAACCCTCAAAATTCAACCCTCAACCCTTAAACCCTAATCCCTCAATCCTCAACCATTAAACCATCATCCTTCAACCCTCAACCCTTAAGCCATAATCCCTCAATCCTCAACCCTTAAACCCTCATCCCTCAACTCTCAACCCTTAATCCCTATACCCTCAACCCTCATACCTCAACCCTCAACCCTTAAACCCTTAAACCCTCAACCTTTAAAGCCTCGGCCCTCAAGCCTCAACCCTTAAACCTTTAAACCCTCAACCCTTAAACCCATTAACCATCAACCCTTAAACCCTAATCCCTCAACCCAATACCTTAGACCCTAATCCCTCAACACTCATCCATTAAACCCTCAACCCTTAAACCCTAATCCCTCAACCCTCAACCCTTAATCCCTTATCCCTCAACCCTCAACCCTTAAACCCTATACCATTAATTCCTCAACCCTCAACCCTTAAAACCTTGACCCTCAACCCTCAACCCTTAAACCATAATCCCTCAACCCTCAACCTTTAAACCTTCAACTCTTAAACCCTTATCCATCAACCCTCAACCCATCAAC